>OVAO01001074.1:0-16581 GCA_900406285.1 Biscutella auriculata
ATGATCGAGAATTAAGGTGTATCAGTTCTTTCTTGAAAACATGCAATACAACCTATATGAGACTCAATCCTATATTGCAATGCAATCTAAATGCTAAACTCGAATAAAAGCAAATCATTTTGTGTTATTCTAAATTTTTTTCAATTATTTTTATTATAAAAACATAAGTATTAACAATGCAAGAATGAGACTCGATAAAACAAAACTAGCAAACGACATTAGACCAAAGGTGGTTCCTCCCCTAAAATTAAACCGCACAGTCTCTGTGTGATCTAAATCTGGAGAAAGAACCGAAAATAAGATAAAGAAAATAAAATGCTTATATACAAAGGTGGGAGGAAGGTGTCTAATAGTAGTAGGCGGTTGGGTCATATTCCTCGTGTGAGGAGAAACAAGGAAGGCNAGAAAGAACCGAAAATAAGATAAAGAAAATAAAATGCTTATATACAAAGGTGGGAGGAGGGTGTCTAATAGTAGTAGGCGGTTGGGTCATATTCCTCGTGTGAGGAGAAACAAGGAAGGCGGCCGATATAAGCTTATGTATCAAACAAATAACTATACCGATATATACTGACCGGTATCAATCTCGGTGTAGTCGTACCAGGTTCCCATAGTGACCCTCTTTGTCTTGAAGACTTTAAAACCTGTAGAATCCAAACCCTCAAACGAGAATCAAACATCAGAGTGACCAAGTTTAAAACAAAATCAACTAAAACATACAATTAACAAAAAAATATTGTTTTTTTTGGNACATCAGAGTGACCAAGTTTAAAACAAAATCAACTAAAACATACAATTAACAAAAAAAATTGTTTTTTTGAAAATAGTACCGGTCTAGTNAAATAGTACCGGTCTAGTATGACCGGTAGGTACTGTTACGTCAAAATTCTAGGAAATTCCTTGGTCAGTTTTTGGCCGATACGGATGCTCAGGATGGATACCGGTCAACTGTGACCGGTATGACACCCATGAATCTTCATTTATGCCCTGAAACCACTCAAGAACTCCAAAATTAAAGAACTCAACCAATCCCAATAATAAAAGTACTAGAATCAAACATAAAAACAATAAAGAAACTAAATAAAAGAATATGTACAAGGATACCATGGTACTTCCTCCCAAGTGATCTTGTTTTAAGCCTCTTAGCTTGACTTTCTCTTCCTCCTCGAGATGGTTTGAAGCCTTTCTCAAACGTGGTGAATTTGTCTTGAAGCTCCTCAATGATCTTGAGGTTAGCAGCATTTTGGGCTTCAAGATTCCCAATCATTTTTAACATTGCTCTTTTGAGGTGCATAATAAAAGTCCACTCTTCATCCATACTAGACTTACCATATCTAGTCTGTTACTCAACCTTGGTTCCACACGAGCCATTTGCAACTGGTTCCTCCAACTGCTCATCAAGTGGATAATCTACAATCTTTGCATACAAGGCTTAACCAGTTAAAACGGCCTTATTTCCTATCATCGTGGTGTAATATTCTCGGACGCGGTCCTTCCCTATAAGTAGGCTAACAATGCCTTTCTTGACATCAATTATCACCCCAACAGTTTCCAGAAATGGTCTTCCCAAGATGATCGGGTGTTTAGACTCCCCTTTCATTTCCAATACCACAAAGTCAGTCAGAACTTTGTTTTTCCCTATCCTTACTGGGAAATCATTCAACATTCTTATCGGCTTTCGCACAGATCCATCGGCTAGTCTCAAGGTATCCTGCAAGGTTCAAAGTAGGCACAGTCAAGTTCCTTAACAATCTTAAGTGGCATGATGTTGACACTTGCACCTAAATCACATAAGCAGTTATTATAATGAATGGATCCTAAGGTACAAGGGAGAGTGAAACTCCCTAGATCGCCGCGTTTGACTGGCCCATATGTGATAGGAGGAGTATTTTCGAGCTACTCGGTGGGTGCCTTCAAGTGTTCGTCGGGTAGCTCAACCAAAGTAAAATTTTGGCCATTGATGGTGGCACTCTTTATCATTGGGAACTCCCTCATTTGTTCATCAAGTCGAGTTTTATACTCCTTAATGAGTGCCTCCTTGTGGCGATCGGAAAATGAGAGTTTAGGCGCATAAGGAGGCGGTTCATAGTTTGGAGCTTTTGGAGAAACATCCTTCTCACTAGCAACTTTTTCTTTCCTTAGGCATTCATCAGTTGGGATGCTCACCCCCTATCCAATTTCTCATTGTCATCGATGAGAACACATGTAAAGATAGAGTTGACATACGCAAAGGTTGTAGATTCCGTTATTCCCAGTAGTTGGCCCATTTGTTGCTTGGAAATGGAGGATAGTTGAGCCACTTTTTTGTCTAGAAACGTCAAATGAGAGGCGAGTTCAGCCACTTTATTGTCTACATTCTTCATATGTGAGGCCAAGCCTTCAAACTTGATATTGAGATCACTGTAGACGCTATCAATCTTGGCACAACCTTTATGCTTGAAATGCTTTGAAATCAAGGGCAATTTGGTTTTGACCTTCCAATCTTTGCTTCAACATTTGGACAATTTGGTCCACTTTGTATTGGTATTGTTGCCTTGATGGAGCCTTGATGGATTAGCATGGGATTGGGGGATGGTAATGAAACCCGGTTGATAACCTTGGTGTCCCCCAAAGTTGGCAGTGTCGTGGTTGAAAGTGAACGAGGCAAACTCTGTTAGGATGTCTCCCAAGTATCATGCACCTAAAGAGTCAAAACATAGAGAGTAGAGAAATTAACAAAGAGAGGGTAGAAAAACTTAGTCCTAAACGAACTCAAAGTCATAATAGTAAATCAAAATCTCGAATCAGAAATGACGCCAATTTGATTATAAGATTTTTCGATCTTGGTAATCAAATGTAGTATAGAGGGCGTAATATCGAACCAATTCGGGAGTGAATCAGGTACTAGGACTATGGAGAATTCATGTAGTCTAAGTTAAATAAGGGATTTATTTTGTCACTAAAAAATCCTAAACAAATAATTTAACTAAAGCAAAGCAAAACACAAAAGTCAACCAAAAAGTCAACAAAACCGAATAAACTTGATATCAAAGATAAATAGGCAAACGGGTAAAGGTAATAGACTCAGGTGATCAAGTTCATATTCATGATGCGCATTTCTATCATATAGTGTTAATCCTTCGTCTAAGAACTATCCAAATATGATTAATCCAATACCTTGGTATAAATCCTTTTACTAATCATGCAATTGTACAATCCCTTGACTAATCACATAATGAATAAGCATTAAACTCTAGTCTATGCAACCACTAATCAACCCTAGCACAATCCATTGGTTAGGCCTCATTTAGCACTTAAAAGATTCATTCAGACATTTCATCGAACACCTTCCAAGTAACAATTTGTCTAAGTTCTAGATTATAGTAGTTAAGCCTAATATAGTATTAAGCACATCAAATAAGTGAAGATAGTGAATAATCTAAGTCCTAAGCATCATAACGANAGTAACAATTTGTCTAAGTTCTAGATTATAGTAGTTAAGCCTAATATAGCATTAAGCACATCAAATAAGTGAAGATAGTGAATAATCTAAGTCCTAAGCATCATAACGAATCACTAATCACTCTAATCTACCTAACCCATTCACTTTAAAAAAGACTACTCATCAATCATGATTAAAGCACAAAATCCCATGATGGGTTCATACTTAATCATGATATAAACAAGAAATCAAAAGATATTAAAAAAAAAACTGAAATTAAACTGTAATTAAGCTTGAATTTAAAAGATTTGGTTTCCTCGTTTAAGAAAATTACAAAAGAAGAGAAAAGACAAAAGAAAGCATCTCCATTTCTCCATGGTCATGAGATGACCGATCCTCTTTTCTCCATGACCGATGCTGCTTCTTGGACAGCCCTTGGCCGATGCTCGTTGGTCCAGGATCGATCCTAGCCGCTGCATAGTGTTGATTCTTGGTTCCTTTGATCCTTGATGCTCCCACATGAGGCTTGGCACCTCTTAATCACCTGGAATGTTTAAACTATACAAATGCAAGCCTAAATGACTCTAATGCAACCTAATCAATACTAAAATGATCACAAAAGACGAGCAAGAAGACACTAAAATCACATATATCAACTCCCCCAAATTTAACCCTTCCTTGTCCTCAAGCTAGGCAAAAGTCGAGTCAAGAAGAGAGGTTTGAAAATGGATCGGGAATCAGATCAGTGAGTTATAAGAAAGATAAACCGAGCAAGCAATCATATTAAGACATGGAAGAGTGACCTGCAACTAGTAGCGTCAAACAATCAAGCACCCAATCATTAATGCAAACTAGGCTATCATCACAAAGCTCTATGTTACCAACTATAGAAGGAACTAGTCTAGACTATAGCAATTCAACCTATTCCCTACTCGTCACCCCTTTCAAAACATTTCAGGTTTCAAGCCGCTTCAGGTCCCTTTCCCATCTCATTTCCTTATTACTCAAGATTGGCCTCTTTGGCCTCTTTTTCTTTTCTTTTTCTTTGAGTTGTGATCTTAGTTCCCAAATCTTCTCGGGTATCATTTTTAAAAACTGGATCACCTACTCGATCTGGTGTAACAGGTTGAGTGAGAGTCATGATTTTATAGGCACAGACGCCCATCCCCTTATCACAGCTCTACAGCAGGTTGAGTGAGATCCAAAGAGTGGTTATGCACCCAGGAGCCCATCCTCTTATTGCGAACTTCGTGGCACTCGAACAAACGCTTAAGCGGTTAAGCTTTCAAATGTCTATTCTCATTTCACAATGAATGATCTTAGCTATCAAATCTTCTTGGGTATCATTTTCTAAAGTCAGACCTCTTTATTCTCAAAACTTTTTCTTTTTCTTTCTTTTTATTTTTATTTTCTTTTTCTTTCTTTAGCTTTTGGAAAGAGAGAGGGAACCTTAGGTTAACCATATACGCTTAGGGAACTTAATATGGGGATTTCATGCACAATTTTATGCTATAATCTAGGTCCTTATGAGAAAGAGCTAATTATGATGCCNCAGCGGTTAAGCTTTCAAATGCCTATTCTCATTTCACAATGAATGGTCTTAGCTATCAAATCTTCTTGGGTATCATTTTCTAAAGTCATACCTCTTTATTCTCAAAACTTTTTCTTTCTTTTTATTTTTATTTTCTTTTTCTTTCTTAGCTTTTGGAAAGAGAGAGGGAACCTTAGGTTAACCATATACGCTTAGGGAACTTAATATGGGGATTTCATGCACAATTTTATGCTATAATCTAGGTCCTTATGAGAAAGAGCTAATTATGATGCCCAAATAAGCAATTAGGAAGGAACAACCTATCATGAATCAACTTTTAGCGCGTTGCCCACTAAACATGCTTGCTAAGAGTACCAGACAAGGCAACACAAACTCTGAGGAAAACCCGAAATCTTCACTAATTCCCCATGCAAATGGTTATAGACTCAATCCTAAAGACTGCAAAATCTTTTTTTCGTTTTTTGAAATTTTTTTATTTTTTTGGTTTTTTCTGAAAATCGCTAACTATAAAAAATGCATATGAGACTCAAAGNAATATGGGGATTTCATGCACAATTTTATGCTATAATCTAGGTCCTTATGAGAAAGAGCTAATTATGATGCCCAAATAAGCAATTAGGAAGGAACAACCTATCATGAATCAACTTTTAGCGCGTTGCCCACTAAACATGCTTGCTAAGAGTACCATACAAGGCAACACAAACTCTGAGGAAAACCCGAAATCTTCACTAATTCCCCATGCAAATGGTTATAGACTCAATCCTAAAAGACTGCAAAATCTTTTTTCGTTTTTTGAAATTTTTTGATTTTTTTGGTTTTTTCTGAAAATCGCTAACTATAAAAAATGCATATGAGACTCAAAGAAAGAAAACAAAACGAGCAAACAAAGATTAGCATGAAGGTGGTTCCTCCCCCAAACTTAAACTACACAGTCTCTATGTAAATCTGAGTGAAGAGGAAGAACCAAAAATAAGATAAGAAAACTAAATGCAAGGTATGTACAAAAGAAGGTGATAAGAGGGGACCTCAATAGATGTTGGTCGAAGGCTCAAAGTCTCCATCGGTGGAGAATGAGAGTGACACGTTGTATGATGTAGGGCGCAGGGGAGTCTGAATAGACCGACGTGATCTCGGGTTCGGTTGTTTCCCTCTCCTCTTTGTGCGCCTATGGTCAAACATTGCTTCATCTGAGTCATCCCATTGCCATAATACTCTACGGTGAGAGACGGATCAGTGGATTGTGCATCTCTGTGAGCATCGGAGCTCTCTATCCTCGAATCTGGACAGAGGAGGTCTTGAGTTTCCAGCGGACTCGGGTTAAAGATGATGTTCTCCGGAAAAGAAAACGAGGTGATTCGGGTGTTTGGTAGGAGAGCTTGGTGCTCACGTCCACCAAATGTGAACTTGTAGACGAAATGTTCCCTAACTTTCTCAGCTAGAAAGTGTGACCTTTCATGTAAGCAATATCCATTGCTCTAGGTCGAACGCCTCAGTCATCTCTCGGTAACGCAACTCTAGCAAGTTTCAGGATTGGAGTCACAAAACTCCCAATACTAATATGTGGGCTACTATCCTTCCTTGCCCATCCCTATTCTTGTATATCCAAAAACTACTGACAAAGAAGCTTTACCGGACTGTATCTTCGCAGCTCTTAACCCAAAAATAAACCGTTATCCTCACGAAGGGCACATATAACAGGAACCAATATGTGACCAATGAAACTGAACTCTTCCCCCACACAAGATTCTCGTCGCACGTCTCGTAGTGAGTGAGTGAGTGAGAATCTTGTGTACATATCGTGGAGCAGGATGCCGAATAAGAGAGCACTTTGTCTTCCCCGCACTGAATGGTTTGGAACACATCGTGTTCCATAGAATGTCGACCTTTGCAGGGGAAAGTGCGCCAAACTGAACTCCGCCTTTAGAAAACCCAAAGGGCTCAACAATGTCATCGAAAGAAACCTGGCGCTCAACNATGTCCCATCCTCTGAAACTGATATACCCCTGCTCTAAATCCTCTGCTACATCTTCCTCAGGGAATTTAACCTCCAGCGAGGCGAGATAAGCGCATGTATGCTCCCTAAAACCTGGAAGACACAAATCCAAAACCGAGTCTATGCCCATACCTTATAAAATATGTCTAACTTTTCTCTCGATGCCTAAGGTACGTAGAGTGGCAATGTCGAGCAAGACGGAAGGGACGAATGCACACTCCATAAGCGCATGGTAAAGAGTGAGCTTCGTGTTCTCCACGGTACAATCTAACGGTTAAGAAGCTTCCCGGGGTGGTGGGAAAAAGGATGGCATTTCATGCAAGCCATGGGCGGGTGCGGGTTCTGAAATTTCCTCCTCGGGTAAATTCTCGGGCGCTCTTTCGGGTAAGCTATCCTCTACCAAATGGTCGGGTGCTCGCTCCACGGTTAAGAGTTTGGGTTCTCTTTGAATAAGACGCTTCTTTGGCGCATACCCGGGTCTAGCCTTTGGTTGTACTTCGTTCAAATACTCATTTCTTGTACGAGCAATCATTTTTGCTTTCCTCTTGTCCATGTTGGGTATCCTTGAACTTGACATAAAATATCTAAAAAAAACAGTTCAAAGATTCATTAAGTTCAAAGCTTAAAAGTTTAACAATATAAGCTCTTAAACCAAGTTGATTCACAGGATAAGTGTTCAAGAAGCAAATAAAACATGATCAAGCGGTTCTAATTACTCAGTAGACCAAACAAATTATTCAAATTTCAGTTCCAAGTTTCAACATTTTTCAAGAACACATCAAGATTCCACAAGATTCTAAAGTTTATCAAATTAAAGTCCAAATCTTTGATGTTCCCAAGAAAACCCAAGATCTTAGCCACAAATACCAACAAATTCGAGCAAAAATCAAGGATTTAAAATTTGAAGTGGTTTTCTTTGAAAAAATGTTGAAAGAGAAAGGTAAGAGTGAAGAAGGAATGAAAAAGAGAAGGCTTTTGATGTTTTAAAACTAAGGAAAAATCGAGCAAGGGAGGGAAGAAAAAGGCACATCGGTCAAGCCTTTAGTGTGCATCGGTCAAGGCTTGACCGATGCGCTACCTTCTGGCGCGGTTTCGCATGGATCGGTCGGCACATGACCGATCCACCCCCTTGATCGCCGATGTTTCGGATCGGTCGGCACATGACCGATCATCTTCTTTGTAGGCCGAAATTCTTTCTAGTTTTTGTCCTTTCTTCGCTCTTAGACATTCGGTACCGCTTAATAATAGGCATCGAGATCAAACGGAGGAGTGAGTGGGTTATCCTGCCATGCATCCGTTGAATCCGACCGGTATAAGCCTTTGTTTCAAAAAGAAGGCTATACCAGCACATACTGATTGGCTCGCGAAACCAGTGCAATCATATCGGGTTCCCGAATCGAATTTCATCCTGAAACTTCTCATTCCTGAAAAGAGTAAATGCATAGTTTCCAAGGAAATCATAGTTTCAAGATAAGAGATAAAAGCAAGGAACAAACTAGAGAAAATTAAAATTAAAATTTATAGATTTTTTTTATTTTTTCTTTTTTTTTGATTGAGCATCGGTTTGACCGATGTTGACCAATTTATTTTTATTTTTTCGGGTCCACATTGGTCAAGTTTGACCGATTTTGACCAGAAACCACTCAAAACCTTAGCAATTGAAGCACTCAAGCATTCTCAAGCATCATAACATCAAAATCAAACATAAAAAGCAAGAAAAGAAAAACTAAATTCAAAGGATATGTACAAGGATACCATGAGATTTCCTCCCAATTGAGCTTGTTTTAAGTCTCAAGCTTAACTTTCCTTCCTCGATCAAGCATTGCATGAAGCGAGGTGGCATGCTATCTCTCGCATGATGACTCTCCGGTGCACCTGAAGAATAAAACAAAGAGAGTGGAGAAAGTAACAAAAAGAGGATAGAAAGACCTAGTCCCAAACAAACTCAAAGTCCTAATAGCAAATCAAATCAAAATCCTGAATCGGCAAGGACGCTAATTTGATAGGTAGATTTTTTCGTCTAACTTATGAATCTAATGAAGTATAGAGGGTTTAAATGTTGAACCTAATCCGAGATTGATTTACATACTAAGACTATAGAGAGCTCATCTGGTCTAGGTCAAAATGAAAGGAAATTGTCTGTCACTAACTATCCTATTAAGCAGAAAAGAAAACAAAGCAAAGATAACAAAAGCAGATGGACCAGGGCATCGAATCAGGCAGTCGATCTCATGCAATTGATGTTCAGTTCAACAATAAAGCATATCCTTAGTCTAAGATCTATCCAATTTAAGCTAACCCACTCTCGTGGCACTAACTCCTATCCAGGTTATGCTAACACCGCGCTCTCGCGTCCGCATGCTAGAAGACATACCCAGAAGCATTAAAGATCTAGTCTATGCAACTACTAGATAAAACTAATCCACTCTCGTGGCAGAAACTCCAAATAGTACAAGCTCAGTTCATTCAAGCATTGTATCAAGAACCTCTCGGGATGATACTCTACCTAAGATAAAGATGAGATTAGCTAAGTCCCAACTAGCATTAAAGAACATCAATCAAGTTAAGACATATGAAAGATTAAACACAAAACATCAAAAACAATAGATCTAAGCCTTCATCAACCCTAGATCCATAAACTTAGGGTGACTACTCACAAAATCATCAAGAAAACACAAGATCCTATGAAGGATACATGTTCTCTCATTATTCAAAATCAGAAATTAAGAGAATAAGAAAGATAGATGAAGAACAAGCAAGGAAACTTAGATTAAAACCATAGATCTAAAATATAAACATGAGTTTTACACGATCTAAGAAGAAAAATAAGAAGAAAGAAACCTATAGCTAAAAATGGTGGATATGGCAAAAATCAAAAGGAAATAGAAAAATTAGGGTTCAAGAGTATTTATAGGAGAGAGAAAAAAGAAGGGAAAAATGTTTGGTCAACTCTGGGATGGAAATGTTGACTTCCCATGGTTTGGTCAAGATCGGTCATGAGGTGACCGATCCTCTTTTCTCCATGACTGATGCTGCTTCCTGGACAGCCCTTGGCCGATGCTTTTTGGTCCATGACCGATCCTAACCGCTGCATAGTGTTGATTCTTGGTTCCTTTGATCCTTGATGCTCCCAAGTGATGTTTGGCACCTCCTAATCACCTGGAATGCATAAACTATACAAATGCAAGTCTAAATGACTCTAATGCAACCTAATCAATGTTAAAATGATCACAAAAGACGACCAAAAAGACACTAATAATCACATATATCAGACGCCAAGCCAAGGTTGCTCAGATGGATCCTCTTACTCCAAGAATTCGATCTGGATATTAAGGAGAAAAGGGGATTGAAAATGGTGCAGCGGATCATCTCTCTAGACTACGGGTTGAAGATGATATACAAATAGATGATGCACTCTCTGAGGAGCAACTAATGACAATAAGCAGTCTGAAAACTATCGAAAAGCCTATGGGTACAGGATTTGGAGTGGGTGTGATGTCAAGTCCAAAGGTGAATGAACCCTGGTATGCATACGTTATCTGGAATGTGCAACAGACTCGCCGACATTGGAGGGGTATCAGAAGAAGTTTCCGAAGGATGTCAAAAGGTTTTACTGGGATGAACCTTACTTATACACCTTGAGTAGGGATGGTTTATACAAGAGATGTGTGGCAGAGGAAGAAGTGGAAGGAATCTTAACACATTGTCATGGATCGACCTATGGAGGTCACTTTGCCACCTTCAAATTTGTCTCCAATATCCTCCAAGCAGGATTTGTGTGGTCGGCGATGTTTAATGACACTCACCAATTTATAGAATGTTGTGATTCTTGCCAAAGGAAGGGGAACATTAACAAGAGGAATGAAATGCCTCAAAACCCGATAACGAAAGCTGAGGTGTTTGATGTTTGGGGAATTGATTTTATAGGGCCTTTTCAATCCTCCTATGGGAACAAGTACGTCCTGGTAGCAGTGGACTATGTGTCTAAATGTGTTGAGGCTATGGCTAGCCCTACAAATGATGGCAGGGTAGTCCTCAAAATGTTTAACAATGTGATCTTTCCTAGATTTGGAACACCAAAGATAGTAATCAGTGATGGAGGATCACACTTCATAAATAAGGTGTCTGAGGGATTGTTGAGAAAGCACGGTGTCAAGCACAAAGTAGTGACGCCATACCACTATCAAACAATTGGTCAAGTTGAAGTTTCTAATTGGCATAACAAGGCCATACTTGAGAGAACATTGGGCGTGAGTAGGAAAGATTGGTCTTCCAAGTTGGATGATGCTTTGTGAGCCTATATGACAACTTTCAAGACTACACTCGAAACTACTCCTTTTAACATGTTGTATGGTAAAGCATGTCATCTACCAATGGAACTTGAATACAAGGCGATGTGGGCAGTAAAAATCTTGAACTTCAATGTCAAATATGCTAAAGAAACACGAGAAATGCTACTTGAGGAGTTGGATGAGATTAGACTTAAGGCTTATGACAGTGCTAGGATTTACAAGGAATGCACCAATGCCTTCCACGACAAGAAAATCTTGGATAAGGAGTTCAAGGAGGGGGGTTTGCTGTTATTATTCAACTCTAGGTTAGAGCTTTTCCTTGGAAATCTCAAATCGCGTTCGTCAGGGCCCTTTACAATGAAGAAAGCTCACCCTTATGGAGCAATAGTTCTCTAGAACAACGATGGTGGAAAGTTCGTTGTGAATGGTCATAGACTTAAGCCATACATGGAAATGAGAGCACGAAAAATGGAGACACCTTTTCGCTTTTAGACCCACCTCAAAATCATTGAGAAAAGAATGTCAAGCTAGAGACGTTAAACAAACTCACTTGAGAGGAAGTCTCACGGTATCCTTTAAATTTATGCTTTGATTTTTCTTTATACTCTTATTGCTTTGGTAATGATGCTCAAGATTGCTTGGTTTTAAAAGTATTG
The DNA here is from genome assembly GCA_900406285.1 of Biscutella auriculata. Lineage (NCBI taxonomy): Eukaryota > Viridiplantae > Streptophyta > Magnoliopsida > Brassicales > Brassicaceae > Biscutella > Biscutella auriculata. Next base: position 11,915 of record OVAO01001074.1, read on the forward strand.
GCTCAGGTGAAGAATCGTGAGGCCGATCCTTTGTAAATATGCATTTAAGTTTTCTTTCTTTTCTTTCAACCTCTTTCTCTAGACTTGAACACAGACACTATGTGATTTAAGTTTGGGGGATGAACCACCTTTTGGATCATGTTTGCTATTTTTTTTTTATCGAGTGTCATATGCATTGTTAATAGTTATGCTTTATAAAAAACCAAAAAAATTGAAATTTTCAAAAAAACAAAAAGAAACATGTTTTCTTGGGTTTAGCATTTAGGTCGCATTGAATTTTAGACTAGGATTGAGTCTCATATAGCTTACATTGCAACATTTTCAAAAAGGATCCTATGAACCTTAACTCTCTCTCGATCATCATTATTGGCTTAGTAGTCTCGAAAAGTCTTGAAGTTCTTTGCATTTGATCTTGATGTTTAAATAGCTAAGTTGAATGGTTGTGAAAACTGAACTTTTAATTATAATATGAGTATAAACTCAACTTTTAATTAGCTTGATCTTGGTTGCACTTGTGTTTCATGATATTTTTTTATTTTCAGGCACGAATTTGAGCATCTTAGACCGGAACACCTTAAGCTCAAATCAGTCATTCTCAATTTTAGAATGATTCCCTCTAACATTTTGCACCATTGGCCTAAACACTTACAAGTTTGTTCTATTTAGTGATTGTGATTTTGCAAAAACTTGAAATTATAGAGAGAGGCAATAGAGAACATTTATTTGGGTAGCTTAGGAAGTTTGGGAATTTGAATGAAAGAAAAGAAAAGATTGGGTAGAACTAGTCTTGAAATGATGAGTTTTGACATGGGAAAAGCTTGAAAAGAAAAGTGAAAAACTTGGGTAGAAAGGACAAGAATCACCAAAGAATGGAATGAAAGAAGCAAAAGCTTGTTAGGCTCCAGAATAGAAAAAAAGGCTCAAAGAGAATGGCTAAGATAGAAAAAGAATGAAAAGAAAGAAGAAAACAAAAGAGAAAAGCCTTAGAGTTGAATGGACATAAGAACAAGAGTCTAGCATTGAGAAAAGAATCTCTAAGTGAAAAGAAGAAAATGGTGAAGAAATGGGTGCTTAAAGATTAGGATTTGGTAGATTTAAGAGTCAAAGTTTGGGGGAAAAATGGATGAGTTATAGTACTGATGGCTCTTTTTTCAAACCTCGATCCCTTGCTTGTAATTTGTTTTGCTAGAGGGCAAGCAAAGGATAATTTTGGAGGAGTTGATATATACGTTTTTGAGGTTTTTGATAATTCTTTTTCATGCATTTTGCATTAGTTTATGATGCATTTAGAGTCTTTTAGGTTGCATTTGTATATCATTTGACATTGGGATGTGTGTGTATTTTGATGGTTTTGGCATTTGGTTTTCATTTGTTTTGCACTAGATTATGATGCATTTTAGAGTCTTCTAGGTTGCATATTGCATATCATTACTCACTTCAGGTGCAGAGAAGACCAAGGCGAGGAACCGAGCAAAAAGGAGCAAAATAGGACATTTCGGGAAGGAAAAACGGCCAAGTACTGGAGCGGAGGAGTCACCCCGGTCAAGCACACCGATCATGTGACCGATCTTAATCACACGCCGAACTAGAAGGTTTACACCAGTCATGCATGATCGGCGTCATGACCAGCGCACGATCCACGGCCTACACACCAGTCAACACGACCGGTGCCACCCTAACCGCCGCACGTTCCAGAATTGAGGCATAGAATTTGCACCGGCCATGCATGACCGACACGCCCATGACCGGCGCACATCGACACCGGTCAAGGCATGTCATACACGACCGGTGCGCTTGAGCTGGAGATAATTTGGACCAAGTCTTATTTCCTTTTTTATGTTGTAAATTGGCAACTATTTAAGGGAGCCAATTACTAAAACGTTATGCCCGTTTTTATATCAGTTTTTTGTTAAGTTTTGAATTTTTAGATCTAGAATTCCTCAGAACTCTTTGTCATAACCTTTTGTTGATTTTCTATTGCATTCTTCAGACTTATATTCTCTTTTTTGTTTTTGTTGATTGCTTGTTATTTCTGTTATCCTTAGTCAATTCCTACTCTCAAATCATGTCTAGACACTCACTAAGTGTTCTAGATATGAGTTGTGAGTAGTCTCCCTTAACTTATGGATTATGGCTAGGAATATGCTAATTCCATTGCTAGAAATGGTTTAGGGATTAATAGAATAAATATCCTCAAACTATTCATGAATCTAATCCTAGAATATGAGTAGCTAACCTAGTCTAGATCATAGGAGGTTTATCGCCCGATAGGTGTTTGATAGAATTCCTGAACGAAATAAATAGTGCTTATTGAATGTGTTTCTTGCTAAGAGATTGTGTAGTAGCATGCTTAAGAAATGGATTTTTGTCACGAGAGTGAACTGATCTGAATTCGAAATCCTTAGACATAGGATAAACCACCTTGAGTGAATTAAATCAACTTAGATTGAAAATGATTGTCTGTTCTGAATTCTTTAATCCATGAGTTATATTTATATTTGAATTCTTTTAAACAATTTAGATATTTAGAATACGTTGATGATAATTACATATATATATATATATTATAATTTATGAAAAAACGAATAATATTTCAAGTTTTACAATTTTATATTTTGATATTGTGGAAATTATACAATTAAAAATTGAGATTTTTTATCTAGGATGTAAAAACAAAAATTTAATAAGAAATAATAAACGATAAAAGAGTCATGTCAAATGGAAAATTCACATATGTACAACTCTTATGAAAAGAATCTTACTTTATATAATACTCACTATGTTCCATTATATAAGATTTTTGAGGTAAATGTACACTTTTAAAGAATTTTATTTATTACACAAAAATCATTAATGAAGTATTAATAATAAAATGAAAAAAAATAAAAAAAAAATAATTTACTACAAAGTAATTGGCTAGTCGACTCAATATTGAATAAGAGAAAAAATAAAAATTTGTATTGAAATTTGAAAAAATCTAATATTATGAAACAAAATAAAAACTCTAGAAATATCAATATCTTGGAACAGGTATATGTGTAAGAAGAAAAAGTAAAGAAAGTTTTTCAAAATTTTGTTAAGTATACATTATTCAAATTAAGTTTTTAAATAATAATTCATGATTAGGAATAAAATGTATTTGAATTTAGATTTTTAGAATACGTTCATTATAATTACATATATATTATAATTTATGAAAAACCAAATAGTCTTTTAAATTTTAATTGTTTTATATTTTTATATTGTTGAAAATATATAATTAAAAACTGAGATTTTTTATCTAGAATGTAAAAAGACACAAATTTAACAAGAAGAAAAATAATAAATGAAAAAGACTCATATCAAATGAAAAATTGACACATGTGAAGCTTACATAAAAAAATTTACTTTATATAGTAGATAAACGGGATAAAAGAGAGGATATGACCATAAATCATCATTACTAATATCATATTAAAAATAAAATTAAATAAATTAAATATTTTGAAAAAGTAAGAATACGGCTTAGGAATTTTCATTGTTATTTTTAATTAGGAGAGTATCCGTGCTATGCGTGGATTTACTTTAAATTTTGAATTTTCTTAAATTATTTTATATTATTTCTATACTATTTTAATTATACGTTTATTTAATACATTTTATCCCCTACCTTATATAATATAATAAGACTTCACATTTTTAATATATCAATATAGAATTGATAGATATTGCAGCTAGAAAACAAACCTCCAGAGTTTCACATTAGAAACATATAAAGATGCAATGGAATTTCAGACGAGTGCATAAATGTTTTACTTCTCATAGTATATCATGATATATCTCTATTTGTTAAATAATATACTACAAATGATTTAATTATATTTTGGAGTATTTAGATTTTGGAGCACTTCTTTAAAAAAATTAGAGAAAATAGCACTTTATACTCTAAAGGCACTTTAATTATTGGATTTTACATTTATGACCCTATCTAACTAAAAAAACTAACAAGTTTCAGAGATTTCGTTTATCTCATTTTGTACAGATGCTTCAAAATTCAAAACTTTATTATTAATTAAAAGTTTTACTTAAACACACTCACATTACCACTTTTTCATTTTTACGAGGATCTTCACCATATCAGGTGACATAAATTCTTTCTCCAACCTTCTAAGCTATAATTGGTTCCAATGAATCAACCTATGCCCATGCCGACTGTTTTTAAAGACGACGATGAAGACTTTCTCTTGTCGTTGTTGTCTCCGTTGCTTCTAAGAACGAGATCTCTGAATCTCTGTTACTTTTGTTTCTAATTTTTCGAATTTCACAACTGATAATTTGTTTCTTGTGATTAATTTCAGTCCATTAATAACTTATGTTTCGAGGTTTCGTTTTTCTTTTCTCCTTCTTAGTTGGAATAACTTCTAATTATATTTCAAATTAACTGAAATTTCTCCCACTGAACTTTAGGAATCCAATTTGTATTTTTCGATCTATGACATTTTTTTGTTCAACACTTTTCAGAGATGTCATTCTAAGAATTCCAATTAATATTTTTGGGATTCCAATTTGTATTATCCTGAGTTTTTTATTTCTTTACTTATGTGCCTTCGAATTTAGTATCTCAGAGATATATGTCATAAAGCATTCGTATTTGAATCTGTGTTTCTTTGAGTAGTTATTGCTTTAGT
>OVAO01001075.1:0-16571 GCA_900406285.1 Biscutella auriculata
CTTGGCAGATCCATGGCACAAGAACATTGGCGATATTGTTATCCCTTTCAACTAGTGACTTGTAAACAAAAGAAATTGGTAATATATCCTTTGAGCTTTATGTGTATCAAAACTCTTGTGTAATGGAAGACAGATTGTGTAAGCTGTATTTTGTCTCTGTGATCGATTGCTCCTGTGAGTTTGAATCCTAAATGAGCTTGAATCCATTCTGCTGAATGACCTTATAAATGAGTTATCAAACATTCAACTTTTATTCCTTGTTCTTTGTGTATGCAAATTTCAAAACCAAGAATCATAAAATCTATCCATTATCCATTTAAAGTAATAATAAACTCATGTTATTAAAACTTTAAACAACATTTTGGACTGATAATTGGACGGGCATGAGTCCTCCTCTTCGCCTTCTTGGGAAACTGGCCCTCGTAGGCTTGGTATCAACCGTCATGCCACTGTCTCGAGCGATGTTTCTAACGGTAACTGGCATTTCCGTCGAGTCAGGGACCTGGTATTCATATCGGCTATCGAGCACATCCATCAGATCCTCCTCCCCCCCCCGGTTCTCGACGCTAGTCCAGATTATACGTAATGGAGATGAGGAAAACACCTATAAATGCAGCGTTGATCTGTAGGCCCACAACCACCGCCTTGTGGACTCGGCTAGTCTGATTCTCTCAGCAGATCCCCCCCTTACTCTTTCATTGTTTGACTGGCTTTTAGAGATAGGCTCTCGATTAGCGTCAGTCTCCGTAGTTGGGGGATTAATTAACCATGTCTCCTCTATGGGCATCCTGACGAGTCCTGTAATCATTTGTTCTTCTCTTGCGCCTACTCGTTCAGCATTTGGACCGGGATCTGCGACACTTTGTTAGCCAATACCTTTGTTGCTACATGGGCTCACACTACCAGGTTGTTGTCTTCCCCAGTGTCCCCACGCTCGATCACACCCTCCTCAAAATAATTTTACTATCTACTCTACTATATTTGGAAGGAGCGGAACGGTAAAAGGCACAACAGCGCCCCCAAGCCCCATACCGCCATCACAATCCAAATCTGGCAGCTGATGGATGTTATGATCATCGCCCTCAACTACATTCCACCTCATCGCCTCGCTGATTTTTGTTGGCATTCTATCTAGTTTCTCCAGCTAGTTTTTATCTTTTCTTTTAGTTACAATATTTTCATACTCTTTTTTTCTAGCCTAGTTTTGTCCCATTAGATTTTTTAGACATGGTTTTAACGAGGCGAAAGTGTTGTTGTTCCCCTAACTTCTTCTTTTCTTGGTTTCTTCCTGTTTTAGTTTGTTGTGTTTTTTGTTGAAATGTTAAATTTATTGACAACAAAAAAGAAAATTTACAAAGAGTTTGAGTTCGGAGAAATAGATCAAAACTGGGCAAAGCAGAATGAGAAAAAAAAGAGAAGAAGACCCAAAGAAAAAAGAGCAACACTCTTGCCTCGTTAAAACTCCTCTAGATAACCAAATGGGATAAAACTAGAGTGGAAAAAAGAGTAAAGAAGTGTTAATCAGGGTCGAAAAAGATCCACTATCTAGTAGTGGCCCATCTTTGGTAGCTGCCAGTGAGCCTTTGCGGGAGGGGATTTAGGAGAGATAACAGTCTGTTGGAGATGAGATTTTTTAGCATGTTGACGATTGTGAGCACGGGCTTTGGTGTGTTTTTGTGACGGCAGTCAATCCTTTCCTTCCATATGTAGTAGAGCGCTGCCTGAAAGTAGATTTTTCGGAGAACCTGGTCCACAAAGTCAGCATTGGGATCGTTGATTGTTGCAATTGTGGTGTTCTAGTCTATTGCCGTTGCTGCCGATCGTAGCCGCCTGCAAAGGCTAGCCCAGACCTGGCCGAAGTAGAAGCAAGAGAAGAACATGTGGTCTCTGCTTTCGTTCGGGTGGTTGCAGAAAACAAAGCGTTGGGTAATGCCCCAAGAGCGCATCTGAACACCTATAGATAAGCGATCAATGAAAGCAAGCCAAGCCATGAAACTACAACGAGGAAGGCCTTGCTTAAACCAAAGTAAATTTGACTCGTGTAAAGTTAGTCCATGCGTACGGATTTAAGACCAAGAGTTGTGGGAGCTGAAGGCAGGCTTGTAAGAGTCTGGAGCAGTTCGCCAAAGAGGAGTGTCTGGTCTGGATTGGTCAGAGGGCAGGGGAAGATGTTGAATCTATGTTATAATGTTCGCTAAAGTCGGGTCCCTTGCTCTTCGAAAAGACCAGGCGTTATTTGTTAAAACTGTTGAAACTGATGCGTGCAGCTGAATACCCAGTTGAGTGATCGCCGCAGCGTCTAATCTTTCAAGGATGGTGTTGTGACCGAGCCAAGTATCAGTCCAGAAGCGAGTCGTTGTTCCGGAACCTAGCTTATAGCGAAAGAAGGGTTGAGTTGTGGAGCAGAGATTCAATAATCGACGCCAGATCCACGAACCAGAGGCCATTCTCGAGGCTCTTGGAGTGACGTCCTAGAAGGTATGCTCACGGAGCAGGTAACGTTGGGTCTAAGACACCCAAAGCGAACGATGAGACGAGGTGAGACACCAGATAAGAGACAAGGCAAGCACTCGGGATATGTCCTGAGAATCCTAAGGTCGATTCCTCCCTTCGAGTAGGGGCAACATAAATCAGCCCAACAGACCTTTGATTTAGTATGATCCAAGGGGGTACCTGACCATAATAAGCGTTCGATTTGGTGAGACAGCTAATAGGAAGTTGAAATGTTGATAACCAGAAATTTGAAACAATATAAATGATAGATTTTTTTAGTTATAGGCGTCCGACATAGAAAAGAATCTTATACGATCAGGCGGTGAATCGCTTGCGTATATTGTCGATGAGAGGCTTGTATTCGTTGGCCCGCATTGTCTTGGTCGCTAGGGGCAGGCCGAGATAACGAATTGGTAGACTCTCCACTCTAAAGCCATTGGTCGAGCAACAGTTGCCAGATCGATGTGGTGACCGCCAATAAACACTGATGATTTCTCCTTGTTTATATGAAGCCCCGAGATGCTCCTGAAGTGATATGTGACCTGGAAAATACCAATGAGTGAGGAAGAAACCCTATATGTGAAAACTAAATTGTAGTCAGCGAAGCTCAGATGGGCTATGTTCAGGTCATGGCAGGTGGGGTGGTAGCCAAATGGCCCCTGCATAGCTACATTATTCAAAGCTTAGATAATACGTTATTCGCAATGACATATAAGTAAGGGGAAATAGGACACCCTTGTCTAATGTCGCGGTTGCTTTGGAAGTAGCCATCAAGCTCGCCATTCACTATGGCGGAAAACATGGATGTGGAGATGCAGAGGGATATCCAGTGAGGGAATTGATCCGGGAAACCCATTGCCTGAAGAGCGTTGGTGATGAAAGACCATTCCAGGGAGTCGAAAGCTTTTGATATATCCAATTTTAATGTTGTGCGCGAGCGGGTGGTCAGCTTGTGATAGTCTTTGACAAGATCGGTGGCCAGAAGCACATTCTCGAGAAGAAAAAGGCCTTGGATAAACGCACTTTGATTCTGCTCAACCAGGGTAGGAAGTAAGACCTTGAGCTTGTTTGCAAGAATTTTCGAGATGACTTTGTAGGTGATGTTCAGACAAGAAATAGGTTGATGCCTCTAGACCACGACGATAAAATCTTGACCTATGATCGGCCAGGCTGCTTTGTAAAACTCCACCAGGTATCCATCGGTTCGGGTGCTTTGTTGTTAGGCATTGAAAAAAGAGTCCTTGTAATTTCCTCAAGGGTTATCGTAATAACGAGATTTGAAGCAGCATTATCTGAGCAGTGATAGTCAACGAGCGTGGCTAGGTAATCCACCGAAGAAGGGGTGACTGAATCCGGCCGCATTTGCAAAAAGTCGCTGAAGTGATATGCTGCAATCTTCTTAATTTTCTCAGGAATAGTGACCGTTGAACCAGAGCTATCCAAGAGAGTCTGAATTGCGTTCTTTGAAGTACGCGTTTTCACCACTCGGTAGAAGTAGGAGGTGTTGCGGTCACCCAATTAGAGCCCCTTTATCTGAGACTTATGCTGGTAAAACTACTCTTCGATTGTTGCTAAATTGTTCCATGTTGTCGTAGCATCTTTAATCGCATCAAAATCCGCCGTTATGGGAGCAGTCAGCGCATTCGACTGTAAGGTTTCGAACTGCAGCTTTGTGATCAAAGCTTTTTTGAGATATCGTTGAAAACGGTGGAGTTAAATTCTCTGAGCTTCGGTTTAAGAGACTTGAGCTTCTTGTGGAGGAAGAGTAGAGCAAGTCGAGAATGGTGGAGAGGCGGCGTTTGAGTCCAAGTTTACTGCACCATACGGGTAAAACCAGCATCAGTAATCCATCAATTGAAAAAAATTAAAGGCTTACGGGTTATCGAGACTGTTGGGAAGAGTCTAAGATGACAGTGATAGAGGTATGGTCTGAGGTGGCATTCGCTGTAAAGGTGGCATAGGCGTTAGGGAAATCATTGAGCCAAGTATGGTTTATGAGGGCTCGGTCGAGCTTCTCGACGACTGGGTCTGTCGAATTATTGTTGGTTCAGGTGTAGAAGCTATTCGATGAGGTGAGGTCAATGAGGTAACAACGATGGACGCAAACCTGAAAATCTATCATGCCTCTATGGAAAGCTGAGGAAATTGATCCCCTTGAAAGATCAGTGGAGGAGAGCAGCTTGTTGAAGTCCCCGATATAGAGCAGCGGCGAATTGGTATGGTCCGTTGTGAGCTGATGGATCGCTTGCCAAAGATGGGTTCTGTCAGCGGGGTAGTTGCTTGCGTAGATACTGGTGATGATACAGGTGCAACCCAATCCAAAGCGAACATGAGTTGTAATGTACTGCGCCGACTTCTGGAGAACTGTGACCTGCACGTCACTCTTACAAAGGATCCAAATGCGAAATAAGGTATTGTGAGAGTAGTTATTTTCGGAGTTCCAGTCTGGAGCGGTAGTTTGGACAATGTGAGACACATTATGGTGTGTAAATCAAGTCTCCAGGAGACACACAAAACTTGCATCAGCTTGGCGGATTAGATCAGTAACCAACTTATGTTTGCGCATATTATTGAAACCCCTGGTGTTCCACGCCATGATGGTCGACATAGAGATTTACGACCTCCTTGCAGAGATCCTGTTGTTTTTATTGGTGATGTCGTCTTTGTTCTTTTTATTGTCTTGGAGCGGATTAGGAAATTCCTTCTCGTACTCTTGACGTGTTAAAATCTACTTGTTTTTTGTTTTGTTCTTGAGCTTATAGACGAGCGTTGGCTTGCCGAATGTTGGCTGATGGGCGTTGTTATCCTCTGAGTCTTCGTTCATAAGGGGTTGAAGACGAGAATTGGAGGCGTTCTTGTTGGCTTTGGCTTTAAGCGACAGGACCGTGGGGGACTTCTATTTGGTAGTGACAGTGATCCATTTTCCCTCTTCGGGATCCTTAGTAGCATCCATGAGGCCTTTGCCTTTACTGGTCGAAGTGTTACTGTTGATCGTTGGAGCTAGAAGCTTGGGACTTGCACATATGACCGTGTTGGAGGAAGCTTTGAGGTCTATGATGTTGTTGACATCGGACATGATGTTGCTTACGTCGTTAGATGCTGAAAAAGTGACGGATTGAAGGTCTGCTTGTCCAAGTTCCACTGATTTGTCAATATTTGTTGTCCTTTGGTTTGTCAGGTCTTGATGCACTAGATTTTCCATAACCTTGCCTGCTGAGAGTTCGCCTACTGTTTCCCCGGCCTCTTCCATTGGTTGGACACTAACGATTAGTGGCATTGAGGCCGAACTTGCTAGTACGATCTTCGAACCTTGTTCCACTGATACCACGACATTGACCTAAGATTCTGCGACTAGACTGTCCAAAGTTTTTTCCACCCTGAGCTTAACTGATTTCTCAGCGACAATTGGCGGTTCTGAGGCTTAAGGGGCAACATATGATTTTGTGCTTTGCAGTCTTGTTGGAGGTGACCCCAGTGAGCCCAGGCACTACATTTCGGAGGAAGCCATAGATATGTGATCTGAATGTCGATATTCTCATTGAGGAGGATTTTGTTAGGGCGAGGTTTATCAAGGTTGACAATCACAAGGACTCCGACGACGTCCACACAGGTACATCAGAGAGTGTTAGGGTGAAATCTGAGTAGGGACGTGAGATCCCGTGTGAGTCACGGTATTCGACCAAGAAGGTTGTTGTTGAGGCGATGGAGAGGCAGGTTGCACGACAGGGGGGAGGAGAGGAGGTGGGAGCCACCATGATTCGGAGGGCGACCAGAACGACGGCGTCCAGGGACCCTAAAAACCCTAGGGGCTTGGGAGGAGAAGATCGCCTAAGGATTCGCCCTTTCCTTAACTGGAACTAGCAATCAAACTAGTTTGTTGTTTTTGTTTAAACTTCCCAACTCTTGTTCCTTATTTTTTCTTTGTTGATTAGTATATTTAACATTTCAAAAAAAAAACTTTAAACAACATTATTTATCTATGCATGGTGTGAGCGAATTTCATTGTTATTTAAAAATTACAAATATAGTTTTGAGTTACGGTTTTATTATGTAGACACTCACCAAAATGTTTTTATACTCTCATTTTCAATCATCTTTCCAAAAGACTCATCGATTGTAGAGGGATGAGAATAACGTTCATGAATAAAATGTTTTACAGACTAGACCACAAACTTTCTTAGAGATGGAGTGAGAAAAAACCCTCCCTAAGATAACGATAAAATTAACCGTTTACCTTCGTTTCTTCTCCTTGAAGCATCTCTCTCTGGATATTTATCTAATATGCCGAGCATAAATTCTCCTTTAATATGTTCTTCTCTAGCTATTCTCTTTAATTTATCTTCAAATGGATTCATCGTTCAGTCTAGCTATGAAAGTTATGCGTCTGGAGGCAGAGGAACCTCCTCTGATTATTTCAGACAATCCTCAATATTGAACAACTGAGCGCAACAATTGTAGTCTGATCGGTCGTCTTATGAATTCGCCTTTTCAATCCGTTTCAGATGCAATCTATGATCTTCTGCGTAAATTGAATGTTTCCGATCGAGTCAAGGGTATTGCTTTATCTAGAGACACTTTTCAATTCATCTTTAAGTTAGAAGCATACCTGATTCGAGTGCTAAATGTTGGAGTTTGGACCCTCAATTATTGGTCAGTAGTTATTGAGCGATGGGTTGAAGATCCAAGTCCAAACTATCTCATGTTCATGCATATTTAGATTCGTTTAAGGAATCTTCCTGTTAATTTCTATGATGTGAAAACGATTAGCGATCTAGCTGAGGTTGCAGGTGAAGTGAGAGAATTGCCTTTTGATGAAACAAAGTCTCAGAGTCGTGACTTCGTGAACTGTTCGATGTTTCCAAACCAGTTCGTCAAATTAAGATTCTTTAGTCGCCAAAAGGAGATAAGATTACTATCTACTACGAATTTGAAAGGATCAGGAAGCGTTGCTACTCTTGTTAACGTCTAACTCATGATCACTCCATTTTTCCTTTCATTAGATCAAACCGGCCTTCGGAGGCTAAGACTTCAAAGGACAAACTAGTTTATGAAATACATTTAAGTTCTTCTATCCTTGTTGAGGATGATCCTCTTAGAGCGATGTTATCAGACAATCAAATGGGTAATGATCCAATCAATGGTAAGCCTAGAATCGTAGAGGAAATTCTTTTTGACATGAGGCAATATTTGTCAGTAGAGAATTTGACAGAATGGAATGCAAGAATAATCAGAGCTAAGAAATCCATCCGAGATTTGGACCATGATCCTGAAGGTCAGAAAAAATTCCTTCGTCTTCAGAATTCTCCAATTATATCTTGTGATCTTGATAAAGGAAACGGTCCAGTTTTTTATTTCAATGCTCAATCAACCCCGAAGACTCTTCCTCAAGAAAAGCTCATGTTAGCAAGTACTAAAAGAGCTCATCATCCTTCAAGATCTTTAAGTGTTTCTCCTACTGCTTCACTTTCAAAAGCTCGTAAAAGGCCTGGAAAGAAGTAAAGACAAAACCAAGTCTTAGAGCTAAATCGATGACTTATGATGATTTAATGGTTGCAAATGAGTTAAATGAGAACATGCTCAAAAGAAGGCATCTGATAGCTCAACGTTTCAAGCAAAGAAGAAATCCCAATCTGAGATGACTCCTCTTAATGAGTCCACCAAATCAATGAGTTTGATCAGTTGGAATTTTCAGGGAGCGGGTAACATCCTGACCATTCGACGTTTTAAGAAAATGAGGAAGATTTATTTCCCGGACTTTATGTTCCTTGTTGAAACAAAGCAATGTACAAATAGTATGCTTCAATTACAAGGTTGGTTAGGCTATACAAATGTTCACATTGTAAATCCTGAAGGACTTAGTGGAGGTCTTTCTCTTTTTTGGAAGAATCACTTCTCTGTACAAACTCTTCACTCTGATAAAATAATGATTGATATCAAAGTGCAAATAGGATAATCTCTTTATTCATCACCTTTATTTATGGAGATTTTGCGAGACATTGTAGGTATCTAGTTTGGGAAAAAATAACTAGAATTGGGATAAGAAGAGATGAGGCATGGCTCATGTTAGGAGACTTCAATGAACTGTTAAATAATGATGAAAAGATTGGGGTCCGTTAAGACTAGAACCTTCCTTTTGTGACTTCAAGAACATGATTCATGCTTGCAGAATTAATGAAGTTAGAAGCTCTGGTAATCGGTATACATGGGGAAGAATGGAATTTAGACACAGTGTTGTCTCGGTAGAGTCTTTGCAAATGTTGCAGCTCAAGTCCTATTTTCTTAAAATGTTGGCATCTTTTCTTGAACGTTTGGGATCAGATCATAAACATGTTCTCCTTAGGCTTGCAGATGGTTTAAATTATCACAACAACAGTTTCTTCTTTGATAAAAGATGGACTCAAAGGCTAGAAGTGACTCAAATTATTGCTAAGATATGGAGTCCTGCTCAAGGAAGAACTCTATCTTCATTAATGGACAATGTTAGAGAATGTCGATCCTCTTTTCTGAATTGGAAGAAAACTTCTGATTCTAATTCCAAAACTACAATTCAAAGAGTAAGGATTCAAATTGAAGTGGAAGAGAAAAATAGATCTCTTAATCCTCAGTTATTAGCTCGTTTAAAGTTATCCTTGGTTCATGCTTTCAGAGAGGAAGAATCTATTGGAAGCAGAAATCTCGTGAAAGATGGCTAAGAGAATGAGATCTTAATACGAAAGATTTCACAGTTCAGTGCAGTTCAATCGTATAAAAAATCATATTCCATCATTAGTTGATGAACATGGAATTGAGCAGTTTTCATAAGGTTACAAAGGAAATATTGCTGCCAAGTTTTTTCAGAACCTTTTCACCTCATCGAATCAGGTTCTAAATCATCAAACATTTAATGGCTTTTCTCCTAGAGTAACATAAGATATGAATGCATATCTAATTAAAGAAGTATCAGCTTAGGAAGTGAAGAATGCAGCCTTTAATATAAGTCAAGACAGTGCTCCATGTTCTGATGGAATCACTGGACATTTCCTTCAAAATTATTGGCACATCATCAGAGCTCAAGTTACTCAAGAATTTCGTACCTTCTTTCTGCATCATGAATTCCCTCTCGAATGGAATTTCATTTAGTTGTGCCTGGTGCCTAAGAAATTATCCTCCAACCAGATGGTAGATTACAGACCTATAAGTCTCTGTTCTGTTTTCTACAAGGTAATTTCAAAAATCTTGGCTTCTAGGCTCAAAAGAATATTGCCATTGTTGATTTCTGAAACACAAGGTGCTTTTGTGGAGGGTAGGCTAATCAGTGACAATATTATCATTGCCCATGAGATGGCTCATGCCTTGAGAACTAACAAATCCTATCAACATCAGTACATGGCAGTTAAGATAGACATGTCCAAAGTTTTTGATCGAGCAGAGTGGACTTTTCTTGAAGAATTGCTCATCAGGTTTGGATTTCATTCTACTTGGATTAGTTGGATAATGTACATACACAATGCTCATCAATTGTCAAAATTTTGGTTTTATTAAACCTGAGAGAGACATTAAACAGGGAGATCCTATCTCTTCATTCCTTTTCATCTTGTGTTCTGAGTTATTGGTTCACCTTATTAATGTTGCAGAGCTTAGCAAGAAAATAACAGGAATGAAGCTCTCAAGAAATTCTCCTTTGGTTCATCATCTGCTTTATGTTGATGATAGTCTCTTTATTTGCAAGGCTAATATAGCAGAAGCCTTAGAGTTATTTAAGTCTATCAATCAGTACGAGATTGCATCTGGTCAGAAGATTAACTAAAGTAAATCTTTTATCATTTTTGGTTCGGATATTGATCCGATTATGAGACATTTGATTGGTTCTCTTACTAAGGTTTCAAAGCAAGGAGGAGATGGCTTGTACCTTGGCCTTCTTGAATGTTTTAATGGGTCCAAAGGGGATCTTCTGACTTTCATTACTTATCGTTTAACTCAAAGATTGTCAGGATGGTATGCAAGATCTTTATCCTTAGGAGGTAAGGAGGTGATTATTAAATCTGTTGCTATGGCACTTCCAATTTATGCAATGTCTTGTTTTACACTTACCAAGTTTCGGTGTCAGAAAATTACATCATCAATGATGAGATTTTGGTGGAATGAATTTGAAGACAAGAACAAGACTCACTGGGTGTCTTGGCAAAAGTTGTGTGCTTCCAAGTTTGATGGAAGTTTAGGATTTAAAGATATTCAATCTTTCAACCAGTCCCTCTTGGCTAAGCAAGCTTGGAAGATTCTTCAAGATCCTTCCTCATTGTTATCTCGTATATTGAAAGGTTGTTACTTCAGAAACTCAAGCTTTCTCTCTCCTACTATGACTCATAGACCATCATTTGCTTGGAGAAGTTTAATATTTGGTAGAGAGTTACTAGCAAAATGTCTATTAAGATCTATTGGTAATGGAGTTAATACTATGCTTTGATGTCATAATTGGATTTTTGACAATATACCAAGACCTCCAAAACCTTTACTGCAGAATATTTCTCAGAAAGATACAGTTGCTTCCATTCTTAATAAGGATTTCACCTGGAACTTAGACTATCTACACACTAAAGTTCATCCAGGAGATAATCAGAAAATATTGCAGATCAAACCTTTTCTTCATTTGGATGACTTCTATATTTGGCCTTTCAATCAGAATGGAAAATTCACAGTGAAAAGTAGTTACTGGTTCCTAAGATCTCCTCTTTATACCAATAATACTATTATTACTCCTGGAAATGTTCTTAAACGTAGAGGTTGGCAGATTAGAGCATCCCATAAGATCAAGTTATTCATGTGGCGAGCTCTTTTGAGAGCATTGGTTGTTTCAGATAGGTTGATATCTCACAAACTTTCGGTTGATCCCTTATGTCAAATCTGTGGGATTGAGAGAGAGACAATATCTCATGTTATTTACATGTTCTACAACTCGTCAGATCTTAGGCATTGCTCATATTCCTACCCTGTTGACTGGTTTTTCTTTAATATTAGAAGACAACATTGCTTACATCCTGGATTAGATGAACAACATCTTGCTTCCTCAAGAGATCAGAGACTCGATGTCATGTATCATGGTTCATATGGAAACATCGTAACAACATATTGTACAAAGCAGAGCAAGAGAACCTAGAATCAGTAGCTCAACGAGCTTATTTGGCTTATCTAGAATGGACAACCTTGCAATCTATCTCTTATGAAAATATCACCAGATCCAATCACAAGAACATGTTAAGCAATCTGGAACGATGAACTAAACCCGTTCAAGCAACCATCAAGTGCAATGTTAAGGTTGTATGGAAAGCTTCTTCTTCTCCCTCTACTTTTGCTTGGATTACTCGTAATTCAATTGGAAAAGCTCTTCATCATGTCAGAGATTTCTTTCCTCCGAGTTCCAACAAAATTGAAGCTGAATTAAATGGTTTCTACTCAACAATTCAAAGTCATCTTCATTTGAATGTTAAAAAGGTAATAATTGAATCTGACAGTAAGTTGGCAATAGCGGCAATTCATAATCTTTGTGACTGGTCCCGGTTTCGCAACTGTTTGGATCAGATTCTTCTTTGTGCTTCATCCTTTGATCAGATCATGTTCTCTAATATTTCGAAATCTTCAAACAAAATGTCTACCAAACTGGCTTTGAGTTTGATCAATTAAGGACAATTTAGACCTTATCTAGCTGCTAGTGAATCATCTTGACTTAGCTTTTTAATCATTTTTAAAGCTTTTTGATATTTGGTTCCCTTAGTTTTTGATATCTGATATTACTTTGTTTTTGCTTGTTAAGTTGATTGATCCTTACTTTGTATAATTGATGTCCATTAATATATTTCATCTTGAAAAAAAAAACGTTTTACACACTACATTTTAATGAAAACAATTTTAAATCTACAAATATTAAATTATTAATTTTTTAGTATGATTTTTTGTGTTATATAGGTCCGGACTGACTGACTGATTAGGTGTTGAAGTGATTAGTTACGCAGAAAATTTCTCTCTTTTGGGTTTAGCACTCTCTAGTTGATCTAGAGGGTTTCACTTATGGTATTCTGTTTATCTGGTACTATTCTGGTACTATTCTCCTTGATATTTTGCTATATGTGTGGCTCTCAATTCTTCTGTTCTTCCTTCTTTTCCCTTCTATCTCCTTTAGCTTCCATTTCAATCTCGCTTCTCTCCTAAATCTCCTTCTTTTCATCTGTTATAATGTCGAATGCAATGGACTTGGCTATGATGGCGATGTCTTTACAAGAAGAAGATGTGCCTTTCGATATGCCTGATCTCCCTCAATACTACTCAAACGAGAGGAACAAGCTGAGCATTATTGTCCGAGTTCTGAATCCTGAATGCCAGAGAATGTCTCAACTTATCAGAAACCTTCCAAGGAAATGGCAAAAGGCTGACAAAACGAGAGGTGTTGCTATTTCCTCTGAGAGGTTCCAGTTTCTCTTCGACAATGAATATGATCTAAAGGATGTCCTAGATAGAGGATTTCAGACCTTTAATGACTGGGGATTGGTGATAGAAAGATGGGTTCTAACTCCCCTTGAAGACTATCTTCAATTCACTAATATATGGGTCCAAATCCGCAACATTCCTGTAAATCACTACAATGCTAGAGCGATCTCGGCTCTTGGTGAACTTGTTGGACACGTTAAACTGGTGGCTTTGGACGAAAGCAGAGCTCAAAACCTAGACTATGTTCGGGTCCTCATTAAATTCAATGTGGCTAGACCCCTTCGCAAGTCAAAGATCATTAATCTGCGTAAAGAAGGCACGGCGGAAGTGTTCTACTTCTACGAGAGAGTTCAGAAGCGATGCCATACTTGTCAAAGACTCTCTCATGAGCAATCCAAATGCCCCATTTTCCTGAACTCAACGGAAACAACACTGAAGAAGAAGTAACCTGTTCTAAAAGAGGGTGATCCTCTTCTAGGTGTTCTCTCCGAAAGTCAAGTTGGTATCAACCCTCACAACGGGAGGCCAAGGATCGATCCCTCTGTTCTCGAAGAGATGAGAACGTACTTAACTACTGACAACTCTGAGGACTTAAGCATCAGGATAGCAAAGGTCAAAAACTCAATAGCAGAATCTCTCAAATACCCTCTAGCAGAGAAAATGGCTCTTCGTCTCGAACCGACTCCTCTTGTCACCACATATATGAATATGGGAAAGGGCCCAGTATTCTCCTATGAAGCTGCTCCTAGTGCCTCTGAACCAATGCCCAAGAGATCTTTCAGTTCATTTGCTCCTTGCTATGGCCAATCTCTCTCTGCGAATGGTACCATGGACTTCAGTCCAGTTGGCTCCTCCTCTCTCTTACCAAGGAACTCCCCTTCTAAGAAAGATAACGGGCAGGAACTTTAGCTTCTCAGCTACTAGTTCTTCCGGGGTCTCGCCTTTCTCCAAAGATTTCTCGAAATTCAAGCGCAAAAGACTACTGAAGCACAAAAGGAATAAAGCCCTCTCTTCATCATCAGGTCCTAAGCCTTTGTCTCATGGTCACCATTCTATGCAACCAACCTCCTTCAACCCCAAAAGAAAATTTGATCTTCGTGACAAACTTGAAGACCGTAAGTCAAAAAGCCAGCACACTGAGGTGGCCTCCTACGAGGAGGAGCCTCAAACCCAATGAATCTACTTTCTTGGAATTGTCAAGGTGTGTGTGGCGATCACGGTTTGACAATTCATAGACTTCGGGAGCTTCATCAATCTCTCTTCCCCGATGTCTTGTTCCTTATGGAGATGAAGAATTGTAGATATTCAAGTTTGGCTCGGTTATGACCATGTATATAAGGTTGATCCCTTGGGTAAGAGTGGTGGTCTAGCTCTTTTCTGGAAGCGATCTATAAAAGTCGATATTTTTCTTGGAAATAAGAATCTCATCGACTGTTTTATGCATATTGGTTCTGTGTCTTTCTTCATTTCATGTATCTATGGTGAACCTGCCCGTAGTAATCGTCCAGCTTTCTGGGAACGGATTTCCCGTATTGGAATTCAAAGACAAGGCAAGTGGTGTCTCTTAGGGGATTTCAATGACTTAATGCATAACGGGGAATTGGTTGGGGGTCTCTCTAGGTCGGATCACTCATTCACTCCATTTCTTAACATGATCGAAGCTTGTAAGATTTCTGAACTTCGTGGTATCGGTAACTCCTTCACATGGGGCGGCAAAAGAAACAATTTCTGGGTCCAAAGCAAATTAGACAGATGTTTCGGAAATCCAAGTTGGCTGTCTGAGTTTCCTAACGCCAACCAAACCTTCTTAGAGAAACGGGGTTCTGATCACCGTCCAGTTCATGTGTTACTATCGGACACCAGAGATCTTTTCAGAGGCTTTTTCAGATTTGACAAACGACTCTTCAATAAACCTCTGGTTTATGAATCGATTGAATCCTCTTGGAATTGTGGTCTCTCGTCCATTTCTAATAAAATCTCCTCTGTTCGGCAAGCTTTAAGTAGATGGAAAAAACAGAACACTCTCAACTCAAAGGAAAATATTGTCACTCTTCATAAGAACCTGGAGACTGAACAATCATCCTCCTTCCCATCCCTCTCAAAGATTTATTCCCTCAAATCGGAGATCAATTTAGCTTATCGTGAAGAGGAATCGTTTTGGAGTCAGAAAAGCAGAGATAAGTGGTTAAAAGATGGTGACAAAAATACTCGGTTCTTTCACGTTTCTGTCAAGTCGGCCAGGTCTCAGAACTTCATTGATAAACTTTCAGATTCTAATGGCATTGAGCACCGATCTGAAGCTTCAAAAGGAGAAATAGCCAGTGATTTCTTCCGTAGTCTCTTCTCATCTTCAGGAGCTTCTAATCTCAGCGGCATCTTCTCGGATTTCCCGACTAAGATTAATCCTGCTATGAACAGATCTTTAACTTCGACGATATCTAGACAAGAGATTGAGGATACGGTTTTTGTGGTCAAGGCCTCTAGTGCTCCTGGTCCCGACGGTATGACCGGCTTCTTTTTTCAGAAATATTGGTCGATAGTAGGTGATTTCATGGTCCATGAGATTCAAAAATTCTTCTCCTCGGATTACCTACCTAAAGATTGGTGGTTTACTCACATTGCTCTAATTTCGAAGAAGCAAAATTCATCCCTGATGAAAGACCTTAGGCCTATTAGCCTCTACTCGGTTATCTCTAAGGTGATCTCTAAAATTCTGGTTTCAAGACTAAAGCCTATTCTGCCGGATATTGTTTCTCCCTTCCAGACAGCTTTTGTTCTTGAACGCCTAATCACCGACAATATCATCATAGCTCATGAGATCGTTCACGCGCTAAGGACTCATCACGGCTCTTCCTCTTCATATATGGCCATTAAAACGGAAATGCGAAAGCTTTTGACCGTGTAGAATGGGTATATATTGATCAACTCCTTCGAGCTATGGGTTTTGATGGCATTTGGATTGGATGGGTCATGCGGTGTATCTCATCGGTTAGCTACTCGGTTCTTATTAACGGCCAACCCTTCGGTTTAGTAGTGCCTGAAAGAGGCCTTCGACAAGGAGATCCCTTATCTCCTCTTCTCTTCACTCTTTGCACGGAAGGTCTTTCTCATCTCCTCCTTAGATCCGAGGCTCTTAACAAAATTCACGGCATTAGATTTTGAAGCAATGGTCCCTCGGTCAATCATATTCTTTTTGCCGATGACAGCTTATTCATATCTAAAGCATCCCTAGAAGAAGCAAGTGCCTTCATGGAAGTCCTTCGAATCTATGGGGAAGCCTCGGGTCAGCTCATCAACGCAGATAAATTGTCTATCACCTTCGGTCCTAAAGTTAAAGATTCAGTCCGTCTGCCCATTCAACAGGTGCTCCAAATATTCAACGAAGGAGGTGCTAGTACTTATCTCGGTTTGCCGGAATGCTTTAGTGGATCGAAAAAGAAAATCCTTGCATATGTCTCCTCCAACCTCCGGGATAGATTACCTAGTTGGTTTTCTCGTAACATATCGATAGGCGGGAAAGAGATCCTTTTGAAGGCGGTAGCAATGTCTATGCCAATTTATGCCATGTCTTGTTTTAAGCTTCCAAAGTCGACTTGTCAAGCTCTCACATCGGCTATGAG
>OVAO01001076.1:0-10681 GCA_900406285.1 Biscutella auriculata
GTAAGGCAGCCGCAACGTGAATGTTATTCTAGTAATTAATCTTCGCTAATAAGTCAATTGTAAAAGACTGAGTAAAAATAACTCAGTTATAAAACATCATATAAGTCAGGCATGGATTTAATAACTCAGTCATCCGATGATCATTAAAGCAGCCGGAGAAAACTAACTCAGGCAANAATCATTAAGGCAGTCGGAGAAAACTAACTCATGCAAGAGATAACTACAACTCAGCTGGAGAAAACTAACTTAGCCAAGAAATATCTACTACTCATCCGTATTTTGGAGGACGAAGTGTTGTATTACACTTTAAGCAATTCATTTTTTCTATAATACGTCCCTCTCTGATTTAGTTTCTTTTGGAATTATTTTGAAGGCAAAAAATTATTGAAATACCAAAACCCGATGGAACTTAAGTTATTTACAACCCAACCAGTAGTTAAATTCGGGTCGGACTCTGAATATCCAATTAAAATTGGATCTTTCACCCCATTCCTTCATTTTCGCCGAAAACCTAGACAAAAAAATCAGTTTCTTTTTCTCTTCTCTCATCTTCTCGTTCTCTCCGCTTCTCCTCTTTCACGATCCAAAAATTCATTCCATTCATGATTTCTTCTAATTCCTTTCGTTATCTCCTCTATTTCCATTTCTTCTTCAACCAAATCTCTCGAAAAGAAGAACGAGAAACTGTAATCCTTGGGATCATTTGTGGATAGACTTCAAAAATGTGGTCAGAAGTACGTGTTGATCTTGGATCCTGGTAAAAATCTAAACACTATCGCTATAGTCTCTTAACAAATGATTCAAGACCTGAAAATATGGAGTTTGACTTGTATAAGTCTTGGTGTGAATAGTTCTTGGGGACATATAGTAGAGGAATGGAAGCGGATGCTTTCGTAAAACGAAATGGTGAGCAGTATCTCGGTGAAGTTTGGCCTGGAAAAGTATACTACCCCAATTTCTTGAATTCGGCTGCTGCAACTTTTTGGAGCAACGAAATCAAGATGTTCAAGGAAACTTTCTCTTTGGATGGTGTATGGCTTGACATGAATGAGTTATCAAATTTCATAACTTCACATGCGACCCCTGGATCTTCTCTTGATGATCCTCTTTACAAGATCAACAATGCAGGGGACCAAACTTCGATAAACTATAGGACAATACCTGCAAGATCTATCTATCGATTTTGGAAATGTTAGCGACCACTCTTCTTCTCCTTCCCAAGATTCTTGGATTTTGAGTAGTTTTAGTAATGTCTCTGTACCTCTTGATATCAAAGAGAGATATGGAATGTATGTGATATTGATTATGTGTTAAATTTATGCCTATTTTTTGTTTGTGTGTTTGTCAGAAGAAATGAGATACTAGAAGATAGAATGTTTCAAACAAAAATACTATGTTACATATTTGTAACTTTACATTTCCAAAAATAGTAGCTGTATTAAACAATATAAAATTTAGCCTTCAACCTCTTTGGTGCTTAATGATAGAATCAATTGATTCAAAAGTTAATATCAATTTATATAAAAGACCTAAATTTACATCAATTATTGGTATCACTAGTCTTATTAGTATTTTTAGTACTATTGGTTGTATTTGATTGGTATTATTCGTTTTATTGAACAAGTAATATTGGTTCTATTGGTTTTATTGGACAAGTTATATTGGTTCTACTAGATTTCTAGACGTAACTTAAATCTGTTATTTGGTTCGTATTATTGGTACGACTGATCTTATTAGTATTTTTGGTACTATTGGTTTTATTTGATTGGTATTATTCGTTTTATTGAACAAGTAATATTGGTTCTACTGGATTTATAGACAATAACTCAAATCTGTTATTTGGTTAGTATTATTGGTATCACTGATCTATTAGTATTTTTGGTACTATTGGTTTTATTTGATTGCATTATTGGTATTATTCGTTTTATTGGACAAATAATATTGGTTCTACTAGATTTATTGGACAAATAATATTGGTCATACTGGATTTATTGGACAGGTAATATTGGTTCTACTGGATTTATTGGTAGTGTAATATTGGTTCTACTGGATTTATTATACTAGTAATATTGATTCTACTGGATTTATTATACTAGTAATATTGATTCTACTGGATTTATTGTACAAGTAATATTGGTTATACTGGATTTATTAAACAAGTAATATTGGTTCTACTGGATTTATTAGACAATTAATATTGGTTCTACTAGATTTTTTTGGTACTATCGGTTTTATTATACATTTAGTAGGACTAGTCGTACCTAGAATTTAGTAGAACCAATTTTCACATAGTAGGAAAATCGGAATTTTGCGTTAAATCTAGTAGGATCAGCATGGTAATTCTTTTTTTAGTAGAACCAGACATTTTTGGGCTTAAATAATAGAATCAATTGACTCATAGAAAAAAATCAATAAGAAAACAACTTTCATTGAAATCTTACCATGAACATTCAATGATGAGTTTCATGATATATCATGTCAATGTTTAAGTTAACAACATTAATTGACCTAAATTTTTATAAAACTTTTGTTTTAATCTTTCAACTAATACAAAATTATTGTATTACTTAGAAATAGGTCATTCCTAATAATCCTACTAGATTTATTAAGAAAGTCATAGTGGTTCTACTAGACTTATTAGAAGTAATACTGGTCATAATAGGCCTATTGGAATTATTAAGAAAGTCATAGTGGTTCTACTAGACTTATTAGAAAAGTAATATTGGTCCTAATAGTCCTACTAGATTTATTTGACTCGTAATATTGGTCCTACTAGATGTATTAGCCAAGTCCGAATAGTTCTACTGGATTTATTCGACATGTCTTATTGGTCCTATAAGATTTATTGGTACTGTCAGTTCTATTCTTCATCAAGTAGGACTAGTCGAACCTAGAATTTAGTAGAACCAAATTACACATAGTAGAACATTTGGTTTTTTGTTAAATCTAGTAGGATCGACATGGAAATTCTTTTTTTCTAGTAGAACCAGATATATTTGGAGCTTAAATGATAGATTCAATTACCTCATATAAACAAATCTGTAAGAAAACAACTTTCATTGAAATCTTACCATAACCATGAACATTTAAGTATGAGTTTCATGATATATCATGGTATTATTGAAGTTAAGAACATTAAATGACCAATTTTTTTATAAAAAATTTGTTCAGAGCTTTCACTAATACATAATGATTGTATTACTTAGAAATACGTAAACAACATTGTATTGCTTACAAACAAAAAATTCGGTGACATTTATGTCCCCATAAGTACTTTCCAGTAGGAACAATATTACCTACCCGAACCAATCTAGTAGAACCTGTCGAACCAGTAGATCATCAGTACCTAGTGTTGTTTTAACCATTCCCATTATAGAATTTGGCTTTGGCGTATCGAACGTTCCTGGATAGACTTCATGTAGGACCGATGCAACCAACCTAAGTGTAAATCTTATGTGCCTAGTGCTCTTGCTTGTGTCGGTGGTCTCGGTCCGAGAACAAGTATGCAACTTCGTGTATGTTCTAACGGAGAAACAATTCGAGTTCTTCACATTTGCAACTCGTAAATGCCACTTGCAACCATCTTTTGCTCCCATACATTTTAGCACTAATAACTTCTTATTCAAGTTGATGATGGCAATATCAAAGCAATTCACATGTGCAACTCTATAAAAAAACTCTTTCACATCCTTCTTACTTTCAAACTTTTGACCTATTTTCAAATCAATGTCATCCTCCCATTCACGATTTAAATAATCATTTGCTTGTACACAAGCAGTATGATCCACCTCCCTAGCTCTACTTGCATTAGTCAAATACCCGTAAACATCGTCATCATCCCTGATGTATACCGGTTTGGCTCTTCCATTTATCATTGGAATATAACTAAGCTTCAACGTCTTCACACCTCTGTCTTCCCCGAGCTTCTTCCATATTCCATCAATCACGTCTTGGTATGTGATTTCTTCTTCCGATTTTCTTACCACTAGTGTACCAAACTGCCCCTCTGTTCCAACTCATTCCTATTCCTTTCCCATCTTTGAATATTCTCCCCTTATATCAAAGTATATGATCGTCTTCACCATTTCCCTGAAATATGAAACAAACGTACATTAATATGTTCTCTAGAAAACTAGTTGAACCATTAGTACCAAACCAATAATACCATTATTACTAAACATACCAAGTTAACATACTCCTACCTGTACTACTATTACTAATCGAACCAATTTTCCATTTGAACTACGAGTTCCAGTAGGACTACAATAATACCAGTAGGACAACTATAACTAAGTTCATCGCTTTGTCTGTCCATATTAAAACTAGTATGACCACTAATATTGCGTTCATTATCTTCTCATATCTCATGCTTTATCTCGAATCATCTGACAAATATCATAGAATAGCAATGTAATACACTAACAAACAAAATACTAAGTGATCATAACTTAATGAACAACAAACTAACCAAAATTACAAATAAACTTATGTAAACTATAAATAATCATAATAAAGAGTATAAATTTATAAATGTACACCTCTTTTACAGGATAGATGAAAGTGCACATTATTTCTCTTGTCTATTGCAGAAGAAAGAAGCAGAAAAAATAACAAGAAGAAGAAAGAAGAAGAAAAAGAATAAGAGGAATTTAAGGTTGTTGGGTGGGAATAATGGTTCTATGGGTGAGGAGAGAAAAATTTAAGATTTTCTTTTACTAATTTTATTATGATTTTTGTTTTTTAATTTAAATAATAGGAAGGAAGGGTAATTTTGTGAATTGTTTAAAATGGAATGTGTTAGAGAAAATCAATGTATATGAGATTAGTGTAGTGTACTTGAGATCATTTGTCTTTCATTAAGTGTATTATAGGATTTGATTCTATTTTGGATAACGCAGTCCGACGATGTATAAGTCAACTGTAACTTGTGTCCGTAAGTCAGCCTTGATCGCATAAATCGGCCAGATTTACATAAGTAAGCGGTCACGTGCAACTGACTTATGTGCGCATAAAAGTTGTAATATTACTAGAATCGCACGCGTTGCATAAATCAGCTGAAACGTAAACGTAACTCAGTTGTATCATAGTAAGTAACGCTTCACGGTTGGGTTAACTAATACACGTCAGCGAATTCTTACGTAGCGAGTGGCATTCCTGTAAATACGTTTTTTGTCACAACGTAATACAAGGGCACGTTGGGCATTTAAAAAATCGCAGTAATAAAAAAAATTTGTATGAATCTAGTCATTTCGATTGAAATGTGTGCTATTTCAGTCAACTTTCCTATATTATATTGAAGGTAGCAACTCCATCCATTGTGGAAGTATGAATTGTTGTACGTAGAAAACCTTGTGATGGAGATCACTAACACTGGGATAGACATCAATATTTAAATAGCCTAAAAACCATGTATCACTATAAGTTGATGAGTTGGTGTGGCGTGTAAGCTTCTGTGTCTGTGTGTCTATTGATACCAATTTCTTGTTTCTCATGTAGTCCCAAGGAGCCATATAGATGATATTGGTTTCAAAGGGATGTATTGCGAGTGGAAAGTAGTTGTCATTCCAATGATAATCTATTAGATAAACGTCTTGCATTAATTGTCATCTCCCTAAATAGCTCGTGTATTCCTCGAGCCTCCAAAGCGTCAATTGATAGATCGTTTGTTTTAAGTAATAAATGAACCCTCCAGAAATAGTGTAGGTTCTTCTAAAGAAATCTTGAGTATCTGGAAAAGGTATAACTTAGCATTGTTGCTGCTCATCGGCAGCAAAGAAGTCATATGCTACTAAGGCTTGTTCATCCTTGTCGAGCCAGTGAAGCTTTTTGTTCAAACTTAAGGCTCTTTCTTTTCTCAAACAATCTAAGAGATGAGGACATCGGATTTTTTTGGTAATCCATATCTTTGTCTTCGAAGAATAGATGTCAAACGTAAGAGTTCCATCCAAGGTCGGCTCTGAGTTAAAACCACATATATAAAACAAATCCTTTAGGAGTCTAAAATTTATAAAAGATACCGTATAAAAGAGTATCAATTTCAAAGATACAATGATTAAAATTTTAATAAGGAAGAGGTGGGAGCTGAACCCACTAATTTAACACATGGTTACCCACACTGTAAGTCTTTACATTTGCAACTAAAACCCACTAGGAGTCCATGATCTCATTTTCATCTTCCATTATCTTATTATGAGGGGGTAAGTATGAATCAAGTGAACGTGGAAGCCCATATCTCTCGCATCCGTAGAATCCCACAACCTCTCCGTACATCCAACCAAACGTCCTGTCCATGATTGACCACGACGAAGAAGAGTTTCGGTGAGCAAACATATATTTTCTATGGAAATACGATGTTTTTATTACCCTTCTCCATTCTCTACACACCGCTTTGAATCTCATTATGATTCTAAAAGGTAATCTCGTCACTATCTCTACCCATAACTCCTTTGGCAATTCTATTATTATAGGTTTCATGAAATCAATCTTCATCTCTATGGTTTCTCGATTCACCATCACTCTCAAAATATTCATATTTAGGGTTTCCTACGACAAAACTTTTTAGGGTTCCACCTTTGCGATATATATATAGAGAGAAATTAAGATTAAACCGAGATCAAACCAATTATTATTAAAAACGTAGATATTCTGGTTACCCATTCAGGTTCGGGTCGGTATCTATTTGATTTGGTTATTTAGGTAGAAGGTTTTATAGGAACCGTTTGGATATTCTAGCATTTTTTCGGTAGGGTCCGATTTCCGTTATTTTTTGGGGTATTTAAACATGAATTTCTTTAAATAGTTTTTTTGGATCAAGTTTAATTTAGTTATTTTTTATTCAAACTACTCGAAAATAATCAAAAATAAGCAAAAAAAAAATCTATACAAAACATAATATTTAACTATTTTAAAGAAATTTAATTAACATTAGTAATAAATATTATTAATATTTTTATTATTTAATTTCATTTCGATCATTACGATTCTCAGTTTAGTACCGGTTTGAGACCGATTCTTCTATTATAGAAATTTAGGAACTATTCATTTATTTCGTTAATTTATTCAAATCTGATATCTTCTATTTCCAATTGGTTCGATTTAGTTCCATCAAACTAAGTAATTTGCCCAGCTCTAGTTGGAGATAGATAGAGAGTGGCACTTTCATTTTGTAGCAACACGATTCGTGTGATCTCCTCTATGAACTTAGACAGATCAATGCCAAGAAGAAAGTTTTCATTAAGCAAGAAACTATAAAGGCAGAAGAATTCTTACACTTTGTAATATCTTCATGCTTTCTATATGATATAAATGAGCGGATAAGCGCATTAGTGTGGTCGTCCAACTAAAATTTTAAGTATTTCATTGAAGTTTAGTATTATTCAAAGTCAACATAATTGTAAGAAAAAACTTATATATTGAAAGATTTAATGAATTATAATATATCTTCATGTTAAACCAAATGTTGAGAAAATTATATTAAATTAACAATTCAATAAACCCTTATAAATTAAATTTGATATGAGATCAACAGTGTGTGTGTAAACAAGGATTGTTTGCATTAAAACAGAGAATAAACAATGCTTGACATAATGTAGGAACACGACGAAAGAGGTGAGATGGTAATGATTTGATGTACTTGAAATATACTTTCGATTTATCAGGTCCTTCGAATTATACCAAATCTCTCCATTTTCATGGTTATAATCATAGTCGGTTTGTATTCAAATTCGCACAGAACTAATAAAGGAGAGTACATACGAATCGTTAGACTACGAACAGTTTTTGATAAATAGAAGTTTGTTTATCTAGTTAAAGGAAAAAAGGACCACAAGCCAAAGCTTAACTAGTTTGGGATTAGGGTCGGATCTGACTTTAACCTATGAGATAACCATAATTTATGAAAATATATAATTTATATTGTTTTACAAAATCTATCAATTTTTATAAACTATTATCCATCAAATTAACATAATTTCTCAAAATACAAAATTCTAATTTTTTTTTTTTTATCAAATCTATCAATTTTCAAAGCTTATAGCCCACAAAATGTGCATAATTTACAAAAATACATAATATCTCGCATTTTACATAATCTATTAACTTTCGTGAACTATTATTCATCAAATTAGTATAATTCCTCATAATACAAATTCTATCTTTTTTATCAAATCTCTTAATTTAATTTTCATGGCCTATAACCCACGAAATGAACATAATTTATCAAAATACATAATATCTAGCGTTTTACAAAATCTCTCAATTTTCATGGACTATATAACCCACGAAATGAGCATAATTATCAAAACACTTGTACGATGAAATCTAGTTCCAATAAAACCCAAAATTTATTCTCGGTCTCCTTCAAATTTACCTACTACTTTTGTAACCCTTTACTTCTTGAAAATAGTCAATGAATACTCTTTTCTTAGCTTTAGATTTCAGTTTTCTTTCATCACTGTAAATGTAAACGCCTTACTAAAAAGATAGATTCCAAAAACTTCTGAGACTAAGATGTAGTTGATTTCTCGTCTTGGATATGTTGCCAGACGAAGACAACGTCGCATTTCTCATATTCAAGCCTTTGGAATCTTTCTTTTTTTCAAAAATGACACGTTGTATTAGGATTAAAGGTTTTGTGGGCCACAAAGGAGGACCCACTCTTCTTTTACATTGCGTAGGAAACTTTATTTAAGACTATTTAAACCTGTGCAGTGACTCGAGTCAAACTGGAATTACACTTACAAATCGAATAAGCAGTTTCACTCCGCGCATTGAAGCAGGGTCGAATCCTGATACCTTAAATACGACCTAGATAATACAACCACTAGACGATAAGATCTCAACAAACCCTTGGAATCTATTTCCGATGCTAATTGAATGTGCATAGGCCTAATAACATATATTTTATTTAATTGTTTTGTGATGTAAATATTAATAGATATACAAGTTCATGTATTTAAATAAGACGTGATAGTTAAAAAGGAGACATAACAATAATATAGTCCCCTCAAGTTAAAGATAAGATTCAAGATCCAACACTTGTACGATGAAATCTAGTTCAGCCGCCAACGTGAGGACTCGCATAAACTTTGTTATTTGCCCACGTTGCACCTAATTAGCTTAACCACCAAGCTCATAGTCAATAACAACGTACGTATGTATATATTTATCAGAGCATGCCCATTGATGTATTTAAATGGGTTCTTAGGACAATATATTGGGAATAAAAGCCCAGAAAAAATGTTAAAAGAAAATTAGAAATCAGAACCGGTTCTCATTTCACATATTTTAGATATTGTCTAGAACTCCTGACGTGTCGCAAGGAAATTGGTTGCATTCTCAATTTACAGTTTTTGCCATTCACCAACGAGAGAGAAGACGCCTTGCAATCGTCGCCCGATCTCACCCAGTTTCACGCCGTAATATTCGTAAAAGACCTCTGGACAGAGATATGTCTGCCGTAGTTTCAATCCCTGAGCTTCCTCGCAGACGAGATTTAGAGGAAAGTTTGCTTCTACATTCTAGAATGAGTAACTTCTCTCATCTTTTTTTTCTTCAAATTTCAGTTGCTTTCGGATTTTGGGTTTAGAAGAGATTGTAATTTGTAGGAATTGGTTCACAAGAGTAAGCTTTTTTGTTGCAATGAGTTTATTTTCTTTGTTTGTATTTATAGGTGTATCTGAAGGAGATATATCGTCGACGACGGATGTTGAGGGAGAAAGAAATACTTCTGTTAGAGCACAGCCACGTAAAGCAAGAGAGCTTAGTAGCAGGATCAAGTTTTTCGGGGTTGAATTATCACCTGACAATGTTGCAGTAGCAATGGTGTATTTCGTTCAAGGTGTTTTAGGACTCGCTAGGCTCGCTGTTACTTTTTATTTAAAAGACGACTTGCATCTTGATCCTGCAGAGGTATGTAACATTAACACTACTAGCAAGACAACTTCTTTTTGTATTATTGACTTAGTAAGCTTTGATCTGATGTGTTTGCTTCAAAGATTTCATATTTCGTTTGCTTCGAAGATTTTAAGTTGGACATTTTTTATGAATTACAGTCCATTTCAGTTTCCTTGTGTATCTACTCTTGAGTTTGCAGATAGGCATAACACAACACTCGTTTGCCACAGATGGCGATACCTAGCGTGTCACCCTCGGTTGTGGCTACGTGTTGATCAATTTGTGAAGGATCTATCCAACCTGGAGTGTACCAGAACATTGAGTCAGCTGTTTCTGCAGCAAGGTTTGTGATATTATCTCATTATGTTATCCACTTATTTGCTAATCGTAGAAGGGTCCACAAGTCTACACTTATTATACCATTTTAATAGGAACTGGTGGGAACCATTGCATTTCTGATGTTCAGATTAAAAAGCCTCTTTGTTTGGTATGTCTTTAAAGTATGTCTCTTCTCATATTGGGCAACACATGGATAAATGGTAAGCAATGTGAGAATTAGGATGTAAAGATGGAATTGTAGATATATATGACTGGTAGTGATTTAATCAGGACTGTATCAATGTACACACCCTGGAAATCGATGTCATCAAGTCTTATTATTGTTATTTCTGTATATATGTCACTGTTAGTTCTTGTATTGTGTAAGAGTTTTCCTATAATTTGATCTCAGGTCTGAAACTTTAGCAATACGAATGTGTGAAGATGAGATGTGAATGAGGAAAATCTG
>OVAO01001077.1:0-16559 GCA_900406285.1 Biscutella auriculata
AGAGAAGTGATTTAGGTGATGTGTCAAGTCCACAATTTTTCTAATTTTGTTTTTTAAGATAATTAATATCTTAAATGTTGTCTGTTTAAATAAACTTTTAATGTTTAAAATAATATAATTATCTCTAATATTTTTACAAAGTTTAATTTTTCTGAATCCAAAATTATTTTTTCNATATTTTTACAAAGTTTAATTTTTCTGAATCCAAAATTATTTTTTCGAAAATTCAATTAAATTATTTTACATAAATTAATATTTAAACAAAAATATCTAATAAATATATTTAATTAATTAAAAGTTATTAAAAATTTCAATGATAGAAATAAAATCCGGGCATAGCCCGAATCTTAATCTAGTAAATTATTATAGTTATTGTGTGATAGCCATCATAATATGTATTAATTTTAGTTTATTAACAAAAACTAATTATTATTTTTCAGAAGGAATAAATAAAAAACTCTTGTTATGTGTTTTTCTGGTAGGATATTCTTGTTGTGAATAAATCGTATACATACATATATATATATATATATATATATCACTTTAACAAATTATTTTTTATTTTTTCCAGTACAATTTTAAAACTCCATATAATTTTATATAAAAATAATTATTTTTGGTTTTCTTGAGATCCATTTTTAGTAACTTTGAAATAAATTATTTTAATTACTACAAAATAAAAATAAGCATCGTAATATGCATTTATCATTAAAATAGTTTTATTTTATATTTAAAACAAACAAAAATTTATTTTTGCGATGATAATAAGTTGTTGAGGATATTTTGCATCTTACCCATTAAAATTTGACTGGAAAATATTTTTATTTTGAAATAAGAATAACTAATTAGTAGTTTGATAAAAATAAATATTTAAAGTGAAAGTTACACGAAAAATATTTATTTGTTGCTAATAAAAATGTATTAACAATTGAGAAAATAGAAACTGCCGCTAATACCAATTGGTGAATCATGTCTTGTTCGTTTGGCTATCGCTAGCGATTGATCGCTGAGTTATCCGTTTAGCTATCGCTAGCGATACCGATCACAATAATATATATTTTTCATTTTAATATAATTTTATACATATATATATATAATATTTTAGTTTTAACTTAAATTTAATTAAATTTTATATAAATATTTTAAATTTAGATTTTCATATTAATTTATTTTTAATTTTAATATAAATTTATTTTCATTTTTATTTAATTTTAGTTTAGTTTTAATTTTATCTTTAAATTTAATTTATTTCAATATAAAATTTAATATAAATTTAAAATTGATTCTATTTAATTTAAATTTAATTTTGATTTAATTTTGATTTAATNTTGAATTTTATTTTTACTTTACTTTTAATTTTAATATGAATATAAAATTTACAATTAATTTTGATATTAATTTTAATATTAATATAATTTTTATTTTTATTTATTTTAATTTTAAAATTATTTTAAAATTTAATATTAATAATAATTTTAATTTTACATTTAGTATTAATTTTAATATTAATATTCATTTAATTTAATTAGTTTTATTTTATTTTATTTGTAGTTTAGTATTTAGTTTTAATTTTGATTCCAATTTTAATTTTATTTTTCATTTTTTATTTTTATTTTAATTTAATTTAATTTAATTTTAATCTTATTTTAATTTTTGTTTAAGTTTAGTTTTAATAAATATGAAAAAATTGTTGGGTTTGTTCGTTTGGCAATCGCTAGCGATAGCGACCAATCGCTGATTTTTTCAGCGATTCGAAATTGCGATCGCTGATTGCTAGCGATAGTCGCTAGCCCAGCGATAGCCAAACGAACATAAACCTATCGTTATCGTTGATCGCTATCGCTAGCGACTGCGAAACGAACATGACCTCAGTAACGGAACTGTTGAAGATTAGACTTCTGCCTGAAATTAAAAACTGAACCAAAATTTCCGAAACAAACTGAACTGATAATTGGTTCGGTTTTGGTGATTAATTGTGAGCCGATCAGCAAGAATTGAAAATCAATTGGAATATTGCTTTGGTACGATTCGGTGTTCACTAACGGATTGGTTAACCAACATTTTAACCTAAAAAACTTTTACCTTCAAGATACTTCATTTCACTACGCCACCACAAAAAACACATTTATATCTTAAATTTAGGCGATTGTATCGCTGATTCTTGTCTGTTTTGTTCACTGGTTCTTCTTATGTTTCCCTTCTTGTTGATTCCTTCTCGGCTTCTTACCTTCAACTCGTATTTCTTATCCCATATAAGTTTAATGAAATTTAGAGTTTTGTGTTAGGGATTACTTTACACGATTTCACCCTTTTTATTTTGATAGTTGTTTGTGTGTTTTAGTGAGACAAGAACTTATTAATGACAGATAAATCCAGTCTAGAAGCTTACCAAAATCTCAGAGCTCGATAACTTACAATCGGTGAGATGATTCTACAAAAAGAAATGTCATCTCATAAATTGTAAATTGATAGAGCTTGATGATGATGAATAGAGAGTTAAAGATAAAAAGGGAAATATTTGTTTGATTGATTGATTCGTAAGAGCCATAGGCTATATGAACTGGTTTACAAGAGTTCCCATCTTGAGCACATCTTTGTCCCCAAGAATGATAGAGGTCATGTTCGTCTGTACAGTTGAGAGATGCAGTCAGATGTTGAATGAATCAGTTGAATGATGTTCGTTTTTTAGAGGTGCATCTGAATAGTGCTGTTGGATGAATCTATTAGATGCATCTATGTTTGTTTGTACATTTTGTATATGCATTTCGATACATATCGTTTAACAATTTTTATGATCTAAATTATATTTTAAATTAAAGTTTTATCAAAATATTAATTTTAAATTTATAAATTTCTTATTTCTTATTTCTCGAAAACAAATATGATTTTTGTTTTTTTTTTGAAATATGATTTTGAGTTTTTTCGTTTAATATGATTTTATGATTTTTTCTTGGAAACATGTAAAATCACTTGTTCCTCCAAAAAACACAAGAAATCACGATTTTTCTCGGAAAATCACGTTTTTTTTTGAAAAATCACGTTTTCTCGGGAAATCACGTTTTTATCGGCAAATAACTTTTTATCTAAAGAAATCATGTTTTTTTTTCCGGAAAATCACGGTTTTTCCCCAAAAAATCACGTTTTCCCCGGAAAATCACATTTTTCCTGAAAAATAAGTATTCCAGTAAAACACGAAAATCACATTTTCCTAAAAATCACATAAATCACGTATTTGCCGAAAACATAGAAAATCACGTTTTCCCAAAAAAACCATAGAAAATAACTTTTTCAGAAAAACCGTCATAAATCACATTTTTCAAAAAACCCAAAAAATCACATTTTTCCGAGAAATCACCGAATCCATTTTTTACCGAAAAACGTGATTTTCTGGGATTAAACATGATTTTCCGTGATAAAACGTGATTTTCCGTGATTAAACGTGATTTTCCAAGATAAAACGTGATTTTCCAAGATAAAACGTGATTTTCCGGATTAAAACGTGATTTTGGAGGATAAAACGTGATTTTCTGGGATAAAACGTGATTTTCGGGATAAAACATTATTTTCCGGGATAAAACGTGATTTTCTGGATAAAACGTGATTTTCGGGATAAACGTGATTTTTCAGGATATAATGTGATTTTCCAGGTTAAAACATAATTATCCGAGATAAAACATGATTTTTCGGGATATAACATGATTTTCCAGGATAAAACGTGATTTTTCGGGATAAAACGTTATTTTTCGATAAAACTTAATTATTTGGGAGAACGTGATTTTTCGTGATAAAACGTTATTTTCCAGGTTAAAACCTGATTTTCTGAGAAAAACGTGATTATTCGGGATAAAACGTGATTTTTCGGGATAAAACGTGATTTTTCGGGATAAAACGTGATTTTTCGGGATAAAACGTGATTTTTCGGGATAAAACGTGATTTTTCGGGATAAAACGTGATTTTTCGGGATAAAACGTGATTTTTCGGGATAAAACGTGATTTTTCGGGATAAAACGTGATTTTTCGGGATAAAACGTGATTTTTCGGGATAAAACGTGATTTTTCGGGATAAAACGTGATTTTTCGGGATAAAACGTGATTTTTCGGGATAAAACGTGATTTTTCGGGATAAAACGTGATTTTTCGGGATAAAACGTGATTTTTCGGGATAAAACGTGATTTTTCGGGATAAAACGTGATTTTTCGGGATAAAACGTGATTTCCGGCATAAAACGTGATTTTTCGGGATAAAACATGATTTTCTGAGATAAATCGTGATTCTCTGAGATAAAACGTGATATTTCGGATGAAACGTGATTTTCCGGGATAAAATATAATTTTTCGGGATAAAACATGATTTTCGGGATAAAACAAGATTTTTCGGAATAAAACGTACTTTTTTGGAAAAAATATAAAATTTTGAGATGCATCTAGATGCATCCAAATGCATCTTCAAAATTCATTCAAATGCATCTTTAGATTTTACCTAAATTTGAAAATCATCTAGATGGTCCATCTGTCCATTTGGATGAGTCATTAAATGTCATTAAACGAACATCATTTCATAACCTCAACTATATGGTGCATCTGACTGAGAAAACGAACAACACCACACTTGAAATATAGGCAAACTTTGTTAAATTCTTGGTTTGTCTTCTTGTCAAGTCTCAGGTGACCTTTACAAATGGAAGATTTCAGCATAATCAAAGTTTAACTTAAAACACATAATTCTTGTGGCATCATCCTCTAATTTCTCATGTTCAAACAGTTCTTGTATTTCTTTTCCAATTTGTATTTTGGAACGAATGAAGATGTTCTCTGACTTAAAACACTTTAACGCTTCAACAATCATAATACAAGCTGCCTTATGCTCATAAATAGAAGCTTGTATAATTAAAAGGTGCAAGAAATGAAGATCTTATGAAGCTTGTACTCACAAAAGAATATTTCATAACATGTCTCCATACCAACACTAGGGCACAATGCAAATGTATGAAGTTTTCTGAACTTAATCACGTGCAGAGATGACTTTGATTTCTGCATCTCTTGAATTAGCTCATCTGTTTCTCCCCCTATTTGCATATTCTAAACTCGTGTATCTTTTTATGGGTTCTTACCTCACATAATTTTGAATATTTATCCTTATATATACTCTGCACAAAACTCCACCAAACTTGTACACATATCTTCTCTTTTGATCCAGCCGGTAACTCACTGAAATCGTAAATGATATACCTCTCAACAACGTCTGACCCTTAGCAATAAGATTCACCAAGAGATAACTTTGTGACCCTTCTGTCTCCACAACCTCAGAAAATTCTATTGTCTCTCCTTGTAAACTGATTTTGAGACCCATTTCTCTTAGTTTAAGAGCTTTACTATCATTGTAAAATTCTTCTAACCAATCCCAATGAATTTGTTCAACTGAAATTCCACCGGATTCCCACACTTGACTAAAACCAGTGACTTGTTTCTTTTTGGTTCCATCTCCAGCTTCAATTGATGGAGAAAAACATCTTTGTTCTTGTTTGGTAACTCTCATCATGGTTGTGATGCTTCTCTACTTAATATCTCTCTTCAGCAGCAAGCTTTACCAATTCTTTACTAACAGAAACTCGATCAACTCCTTCTTGGTTCTTCTTACCGTACACACACAACTCTTCCTCTTTTTGTTGAGTTATGTTGATGTCTTGAAGTTGTGTAGGAATTGAATCTGTTTCTTTCTCAAAAACTGGATATACTCCTTGAACTATTCCCTCACGAGACATTGCAGCATTCTACGTTCCATTACAGAGATTTGTTGTTGTCTGTGTTTTACCATGGGATCCAGAATATTATGATTCTCATATAACACACGCAACATATCCTCAATTCTTCTATATTCCATCTCCTCATATGATTTATAAGCTATATATGTGTTGCATATGGATTTTTGTAGTCAGAACGTAAGGGAATTCGAGGCAGTCGCAAAGGATCATCATCAAATCTGATTGGTTCCCAATGCTTGGATCTCTAAAGAATAAGAAACCGAAGGAAAACTATATAAGAACAAAAGACAAAGAAAGCACAAATGTGTTTATGAAAGGAAAATGTTTTTATTCAAAGGAAAGAAGAAAGCTTGAGATGATTTACAACTACACCAAATGGTGTCTATTTATATAGAATGAAAAACATAACTTACAATAAATAACATTACTCCTTCAACTCATAACATTTCCAACACATAACTTTCTTCAACATGAAACTTCTCTATTAATAACTTTGAAGGTTATGTAACTTCACTTAGAAAAAACTCATATGCATCTTTAATATGTCAAACGAAGTCTTGCTTAATTATTCTCACAATCTCCCCCGTAAGCTTGACTTGGTTCAAGATTCTTCACACCGAGCAGCTCCCGCATTTCTGCAAACTTGACTCTAGGGAGAGCCTTGGTGAGAATATCAGCATGCTGCTCTACAGTGCTTACAAATTCAACAACAATTTGTCGATTCTCAACACACTCACGAATAAAGTGGAAGCGAGTGTCGATGTGTTTGCTACGACCATGAAACACCGGGTTTTTTTATCTTCGCCAGTTACGAATAGGTTCACCGTAACCTTCTCTTCATTGGGCATTACTTGTTCCTCCTGAACTCCAGGTAAAGTAATTGTCAACTCTTCAATGAACATCAAAGCTGGTTCTTCGTCTTGTTGACAAGTCAAATTTGCCTCCTCATTTGCCTTCTTGTTACGACACTCATAAGCGTAGTGACCATACTTTTGACAAGCATAACACCTCATTGTGCTCTTGTCCTTACGAGGTTTTAAATCTTCTTGTCGAGGTGCATCAAAGCCATGACCTTGCCCTCGACCTCTCTATCTTCCTCGTCCTCTACCACGACCACGATTCTCATCACTGTTACTACTCTGTTTTGATGAGCTAGAAGAAAAATCAGATTCTCTATTTTTCTTCAATCGTGCCTTCCATTCTAAATGTGAAAGCAATATGTGTTTCTCCTCCTCTTGGTCACCATAGCCACGAAGCCTCTCTTCGTAGACTTTAAGATGACCGAAAACCTCCTCGACAGTCATGTTTTTGAGGTCACCGAATTGCTCGATCGCAGTTACTATCTGCATGAACTTTTGTGGTACCGCTCGAAGGAACTTCTTGACGACGGAGATCTCCTCCACTCTTTCCCTCCAATGAACGAATACCAGTCACAGTATATGTTAATTTCATCGCAAATTCATCTAGCGACTCTCCATCTTTCATGCAAATAGCCTCCAAATGGGATCTCAAGGTTTGTACTTTCGCCTCCTTGACTCGTTCAACACCGACGTGCATCGTCTTAAGCGTTTCCCATGCTTGCTTGGCGGAATCCTTCTCAACCACCATGAGAAGCACATCTTCTGGAAGCGCTTGATATATGGCTGCTAGAACAATTCTATCTTTTCGTTCCTCAACTCCATCGAGTTGAGAGCATCCCACACTCCTTGTGCCTGAAGGTTCGCCCTTATCTTCAACGCCCAAACATAGTAATTACTCTTCGTGAGTATTGGATATGATAATGTTACGTTTCCTTCTTTTCTTGCCGTCATATCTACTCTGGTCTCACTACCAGATAATGACAACCCTTCTTTAGACATTAGGCTCTGATATCAAATGTTGGTTCCTAATGCTTGGATCTCTAAAGAATAAGAAACCGAAAGAAAACTATATAAGAACAAAAGACAAAGAAAGCACAAATGTGTTTATGAAGGGAAAATGTTTTTATTCAAAGGAAAGAAGAAAGCTTGAGATGATTTACAACTACGCCAAATGGTGTCTAGTTATATAGAATGAAAAACATAACTTAAAATGAATAACATTACTCCTTCAACTCATAACATCTCCAACACATAACTTAGAATGAAACTTCTCTATTGATAACCTTGAAGGTTATGTAACTTCACTTAGAAAAAACTCATATGCATCTTTAATATGTCAAACCAAGTCTTGCTTAATTATTCTCACAAGATTTACCAAATTTAGCAAAGATAGCAATAGCATAATCTGCGAATACATACCGTAACGCTCCCTCGTGTAATTATTGTGTCATTGAAGAATTTTACCCATTATGTAAGGAGACACTATATAAACCTTCATCTCAGGTGGTATTCGATGAAGATCAATGTGTTTTTGGCAGCAACAAAACACTCACGAGTTTTTTCGCCATCTAAGACTATGTGCATCGCTCAGACTCTAAACAGAGTATGTTAAAATATTTTAATATTATTTTATTATACATTTGAAAGAGAGAGAAAAAGAGGGAGAGAGAGTGAGAGAGAGAATGAGAGAAGCATGCCATAGAGAAAAAGACGCGTATTGATTTTTTTTTACTTTTTCTCTTCTAGCCAATCATAATTTGCCACATAGAAGTTCTATTCACTACAAGAAACAAACCCAATTTCCGACAGGGTTTCCGATGACATTCCGACGGAAATAACAGATTGGACTTCCGTTGATATTTCGTCGAAAATCCGTCGAAAATTCCGACGGCGAGAAATCCGTTAATATTCCGTCGGAATTTCCGATGGATTTTCGACGAAATATTACCGTTGTTAAATACCGACGGAGTTCCAACGAATTTGTAACGGCTCATGTGACCGTTGGAAAACGGCTATATTCCGTCGGAATTCCGATGGGTTGTGACCGTTAGGAACGTGCGACGGGTTTCCGACGGAAAATAATAGCTGTTGGCAAAAGGCTAACTTCCGTCGGAAATCCGTCGGAAATTTCTCCCATCAGACCTTATAAATACCATTTCCTCCTCTCGTTTCTTCACACAATCAACTTCTATCTCCCTCTCTGTAAAAAAAAACGAAATGAGTTCTTGGTTTGGTGAAAATTTTCGATCGTGGCTGAAAAATCATCATAAAGTTCCGGGAACGAAACATCTAACGGAAGAATATGAAGCCGGTATAAGAGAGTTCATGGGGATAGCCGGAAATCAGGAGGCCGTCATAAGAACATGTAAAATGTATTGTCCTTGCGCTAGTTGTAAAAATTGTAGATTTTATGACGTAAGTACTATATATCGTCATTTGTTTATTAAAGGTTTTATGCCGGGATATAAAATATGGTGTTTGCATGGGGAAAATGATTCTAGTTTTGTAAATTATGGTAGTAGTAGTGGATCAGGTAGAGAGCAATGTAGAAGTAGATCCCGTAATAGATCTGATAAGAAGGATAGAAGTTGTAAACAAGGGAATTCCAGAAAATGTGCCATATTTTGTTCAGCAAGATCAAAAAGTAGTAATAGAATAACCGAACGTGGAAGCACATAGTTTTATAATGTTTTAAATGCTGCAAACCAACCGATATACCCGGGATGTAGAGAAGGGGTGTCGCCATTGTTGACAGCAGCTGAGTTGATGTCGATAAAGACAAATTGCAATATGAGTGGGTACGCTTGTGATCGGATCGCACAATATGTTAGACGTCTGATGCCGGAAGATTGTGTGACACCTACTTCATATTACGAGACGCAGAAGCTTGTGAAAGGATTATGATTTCCTTATGAAATGATAGATGTATGTGAGAAGAGCTGTATGTTATTCTGGAGAGTAGACTCGGATCTCACAAGTTATACGTTTTGTAGTCATCCGCGATATAAGGAAACAGGTGGTATAACTTCAATTCTGTATAAGAGGATGTGGTATTTACTTTTAACGGATAAGTTAAAGAGGTTATATCAGTCAGAACGGACATCAGAAGCTATGAGATGGCATGCAGAACATAGAAGCGATGGAAGAATTGTACATCCTTCTGATGCAAAGGCATGTAAACATTTTCAGTCGAAGTATCCATTATTTGCATGCGAGACAAGGAATGTTTATCTTGGATTGAGCACAGACGGTTTCAACCCATTCGGGAAACATGGGAGACAATATTCATTATGGCCAGTTATTGTAACTCCGTACAACTTGCCTCCGTCATTGTGCATGAAGAGGGAATTTCTTTTTCTCACAATTCTTGTTCTAGGGCCAGACCATCCGAAGAAAGCACTTGATGTATTTTTGCACCCGTTGATATATGAGTTGAACATGTTATGGGAGTAGGGTGTGCAGGCATACGATATATCTACGCAACATAACTTCACGATGCATGTCGTTCTAATGTGGACAATAAGTGATTTCCCGGCATACGCCATGTTATCTGGATGGTCAACGCATGAAAGACTAGCATGTCCGAATTGCAAGGAGCACACAAATGCGTTCTAATTGAAGAATGGGCCAAAGACGAGTTGGTTTGATTGTCATAGACGTTATTTACCAATGGATCATATGTATCGGAGGAGTACAACTTTGTTTAGGAAAAACAAGAAAGTGTTTAATCCACCACCAACTGAACTAGATGGGGAAGCAATCCTTGAGAAGTTACGTGATTTCGGGGCTCAAAGTACTGTAGTATGTGGAGGAAACGAGCATCGCCCTATGATTGGAGTCGGTGCACGACATAACTAGAACAAAAAGAGTATTTTTTTGGAGTTACCCTATTGGAAAGATCATTTATTAAGGCATAACGTAGACGTAATGCATGTGGAGAAGAACTTCTTCGATAACATCATGAACACCATCCTAAATGTGAAGGGGAAGACAAAGGAGAACTTAAACTCTAGATCGGATCTGCCAGAGATATGTTCTCGTCCCGCACTACATAGTCTAGATGGGAAGCCATTTCCTGTTCCGGCGTTCCGATTAGATGGGAAGACGAGGAAAGAGTTCTTTAGGTGGATAGTTGAATGTGTAAAGTTTACGAATGGGTATGCTTCAAACCTAGGAAACTGTGTAGATATGGACGATGAGAGATTTACTGGGATGAAGAGTCATGATTGTCATGTGGTAATGCATCGACAATTTCCGTTTGCCTTTGAAGGCCTGTTGCAGCGACATGTACACGAAGCAATAATAGCAGTTGGTGCCTACTTCCGTGATTTGTGTATTAGAACATTGACCGATGA
The DNA here is from genome assembly GCA_900406285.1 of Biscutella auriculata. NCBI lineage: Eukaryota > Viridiplantae > Streptophyta > Magnoliopsida > Brassicales > Brassicaceae > Biscutella > Biscutella auriculata. The sequence continues at coordinate 10,979 of OVAO01001077.1, forward strand.
TGGCAATCGTAACCTCTCGAAGAAAATACCTGTCATTTTGTGCAACCTTGAAAAGATTTTTCCCTCGTCGTTTTTTGATTCGATGGAACATGTAGCGATTCATTTGCCTAGGTAAGTCGAGCTTGGAGTCCCAACGCATTATAGGTGGATGTACACATTTGAACGTTATATGTTTCATCTGAAGAAAAAAATTAAGAACTTTAGCAGGGTTGAAGGTTCCATAGTTGCGCAATGTATCAATGAAGAGACGAGCAACTTGGCTAGTTACTATTTCTCCACGGAATCACAGACAGAGCTGCAAAGACCAGGTCGGAACAATGGCGGAGGAGTTGTGCCAACATATGCAGCAGCTGTACCAAGTATTTTTACACAAGTTGGCAGATTAAGGGGGAAAGGGAAGACGAAGAGACAATTAAAAGAACAAGAGATAAAGCATCTGCAACTTTACATCCTTATGAACTGTGAAGACGAGTACGACATGATGTACATGAACCTGGCTCGGCATGCGTACCCATGAGAGAGTGATGAACAATTATTTGAACGTAAGGAATGAGAACTCGTGGAGTGGTTCTACAACTATGTTATGAACTTAAGCCACAAACAGGTCCTTCCTGCTTGGGTGTTAGAGATGAGATGTCGTTCGCTATCTAATGTCGAACATTTCAAGATGTATTATACTCGGGGATATTCGTTTAAGATTGATCAAGCACACGATTTGAGGTCAACAGCTAATTATGGGATCTAGACATCTTCCGGGGATGTAGTATATTACGGTGTCATTTGGGAGATCCCCAATATACAATACCAGACATGCTCAGGATGAAGCGGGTTGTATTTAATTGTGATTGATAAATCCGGTGGAAGGTCATGCCATTCGATGTGACCAGTTCGGGGTTACCTCTATTCATAAAGGTCGTAGACTTGACATATATGATCATTTTGTATTGGCGACACAAGCAGACCAAGTTGCTTATATTCCATATCCCAGAGTTGGAAACAGACAAGATCCTTGGGTCACAGTTACACATATATACCCAAGAGGTTGAATTGACGGTGTAGAGGAGAATGATGATCCGCCACAGCAACATAATGACGACAGTGAGGTTTTAGGAGTGGGTTTCATGGAGACATCACTTTCAGTCGATCTAGTGGTGGATTTAACGGAGTTTGGCGATGATATTGTACATGATGACCCATATATTGAGCTAGACGAATTTGAAGAAGAAGTCGACTCTGCAGAATCATCAGAAGAAGAAGATGAAAAAGAAGTTGAAGTAGAATGATGAAATAAACATTATATTCATTAATTATTATGTGATTTGCTTTCGGTTATGATTTCATTTATGATTTTCAGTTTGGATTTTGATTGAGATTTTGATATTTGGTTTGGATTGCATTTTTATAACTCGGTTTTAGTTCGGTTTAAACACGGTTTTCAATTCGGTTTTTTATAAAAAAAAAATTATGTTTCCGTTGGTAATCCATCGAAAATTCCGACGGAAACTAATGATTGACAATATCAATGATTGGCAGTATCTGATTATCGATATCTGTCGGAAATCCGTCGGAAATTCCAACGGATTTCCAATGGATAATCAACAATTTAGGGTTTTCGCAAACTTAACCGCTTAATTATAAAGTCTTAATCAAATATATCATAGTTTGATAATAATCAATATGATTAAACTTGATTTGCACTATTAAAAACAAGATTTAGATTTCAGCGACATAAAATTATGAAACAGCATACCTATATATCATTACTTTACTTAAGGATGATCACATGTAAACATCTAACGGTGTTTTCTCAAACTTGTATATTTTTCGTATTTTAATGTATTTTGATGTTTATGATCATAGCATCGTAATAAATATGAGTTATATTTTAATCATTTAGTATCATAAATTGCATTTAGGGTATGAAACATCAAATGGTTTTAAATTCAGTCAAGAAATGCTTCATATTTTACGCGGTTCATTTATGTGCAATGGCGGTCAAAATTTGGTGTCTGTCGGACGACGAAATTTACCGCCAAAAATAGGCGATCTGCGGGAAAATTTTTCGCCGCGTCAATTTTCCCGCGTGAACAGGGACACCCGACGGATTTTGCCGTCGGAAATTTCACTATATAAACCCACCCTCCCTTCTCATTTTTCTCACAACTCAAACTCAAACATCTCTCTAAAAACCAACCCCCTCCCTCTCTCTAAAATCCTTTTAATATCTCGATTAGATTAGTCGTTATAATAATATAATAACTCATTAATATCTAGTTAATTAAATAATTAAATGTTTAATTATTTTAAATTTGCAAAGTTTATAACTAAAATTCTAAATACTTTCGAACATAATTATAGGTCGAACCAATGTCCAGGATCATTTTGAAGGGTTCGATCTTCTCCCACGGGGAGTGCGGGGTTGATCAGTGTTCCGGAAACAGCCCCGGAAACACAAGCCCATACGCAAGATTCAACGACCAATCAAATGAGCGTTGACGAGCTTGTGGCCCAACCCGGACACGAACACTGCGTCAGACTTGTGCTGGGGCCACCACCGGGGACTAATTAATTTATAATTACTTAAAATAATTTTAAAAAATAAATAAAATATATTTATTTTTACAAAATTAATTAATTTTTAAGTTTTTATTTTTTTTAATTTCATAACCACATTCCGACAGAAGTTTCCGTCGGAAATTCTGACGGATTTTCCGTAGGAATATCCGTCAATGATTTTGTCGGAAATTCCGACGGATATTTGACGGACTTTATCCGTCGAAAATTCCTACGGATATTTGACGGATTTTTGATGGATTGCCCTTTTCTGACAGATTTCTTGAAGTGATTGAGTCTCTAAAAATTCTAAAAGGAGAATCGGTTTTATGTTTTTATTTATATAATCATTTACTTTTTTACATAAGAACCCCTCTTGATCCGCCGATCGTGATGCTCTAACCTTAGAACTTCTATTGGTGAAATCTAGAGGATCGGGTGACTTGATTGGCATCGTCAGAGTGAGTAATGTATAAGAAATGAGTTTTCTGTGTTGAGTCGTGGAGAGCGGAGACTCAAAGGTAAATATCGATGTCGCTTCCCTATTTGAAAATCGCAATGTATCAAGGGAAATATGTCTTTGATTGATTCATTTGTAAGAGTCATAGGTTGTACATAAAGGGTTTCTTTTTTTCAAAAAGATAAAGATACTTTATTGCCATTAACCGGTTCAAAACATTGATACTTTATTGCCATTAACCGATAAACCATTGGTTAATTTCGGATATTTCGGTTCACTAACCGATATTAACTAAAGTAAATTGATTTCTTAAATGTATATGTTTTTCACATGTACAAATTTGAACTTTCGATAATTTTCAGCAAATAATAAATAACCAAAATAACTGATTTCTGAAGCAACTCAAACCAGTTTACTTTACGGGTATATTTGGCTACAATTTCTGAAATAACCGAGTAACCGGCTACCTGACCCGAATTAACCAAAATCACATGACTAATTAGAATGGTACAATCCTCTAATTATATTAACTAGAAAGGTTTTGTTTGTTTCTCATCTAGATGGACCATTTGGGTGAAGATGTAAACTAATGTTTGTTTAGTGTAAAAAATGATTTATATTGTTAGTCTATCTAAATGAATTTAAATTTAGGTAAAATTTTGAGATGCATCTCAATGAGTTTTGAAAGAGTAAATACGTTTTTTAGGAAACACACGAAAAATCACGTTATCCCTACAAAATAATGAAAACCACTGTTTTCTCGGAAAACAAGAAAATAGCATTTTCCGGAAATCATATTTTTCTCCAGGGAAAACATTTTTTCCACGAAAATCACGTTTATTACCTAAGTTTGAAATTTTACCTAAATTTTAAAAGAATATCATTTCGTAACCTCATCTAGATGAACCATATGGATGTATAAACGAATAACTCCATATTCAAGGCAAATATATATGGTTGAAGAACTGAGCTAAAGAATTTAAAGGAAGAAAAAAAGGAAGCCTTTTGTCGGACAAGCGACCTATTGGTAATATTGGATTGAAGAGAGCCATTGGTTCATTGTCAAAATCATGTCGATCGTATGCATATGAGATCGATGATATCCATAGAAGCATCAAAGCTCTATAACTCTATACACTATTGGATCTGATAAAACTTTGAAATTTTCTTTTCAATATGGTAACTAATCTTGGGTGCTGATTATTGTATTAAGCCTTAGTAAAGGGAAATGGGATTTAGAAACCACTTGTTTATTGTTTTAGAAAAACTCACTCAAAATTAAAGTAGCATATGTTATCTGAGACTATTTCGAACTCGTGTGGCTTAATGTTATCTGAGACTACTTGGACACGAATCTGAAGCAGTCTCCGGTTCTCTGGATTGGAGTTGGTGGATAAAGCAAGAGAATGATCCAATCTCTGGCATCTTGCTCAGGAGGCCGAACGCCTAGAGGTGATAAAAGACCGGAGTTTTCAGTTTATTGACAAGAGAAAATTGAGACCTCCGTTGGATAATTGTCTTAAGTGCAATGTTGGTTTCTGATATACGCATGATTAGTAAAGAGCCTAAGGTTGATTAGGAAGAGAATTCTCTACAACTTCTGATGGGCCCAGTCACAAGAGGAAGAGCACAAAGGCTTACTGAAATTTTGATGCAGACTTGGGAGAGCTTGGAGAGCCACCACTATTACTTGGAGATTGAAGATGAATCGGATCCACGCACTACAAGAAAATATGCGTTTTGCGACTACAGTGGGAGTCTCAATTTAGTCGCAAATTAGCAATTTGTGAGTAAAGTGCGACTCCACTGTGTAGTTGCAAATTCTTCGTCGCAAATGTCTGAAGTCGCAATACAATTGCAAATTTGCGACTAATTTGTGACTACACTACACAGTCACAATTACGACTACGATTTGCGATTACTATTGTAGTTACAGATTTGCGACTACGATTTGCGACTAATATTGTAGTCACAAATTAGCGACTAATTTGCGATTACGGGAAAGTGCGAATAATTTGTGACTACGTGAAAGTGCGCCTAATTTACTACTACGATGTCACAAATTAAAAAATATATATAACGTCGTCGTCGCCGGAGGTGGCCCCACCGCCGCTGCCCTCACCGGAGGTGGCCCTGTCGTCGCCAAATAAATAACAAATAATATGTGCTTAGGGGAATACAAGCCCAGGTCAGCCCACACATCAACACATGCTCTAACCACTAGACCATCATAATATTGTTGGTCTATCACAACAAAACTATAATATATTAGTATCTTGATATATTGGTTCAATCATAATCGGTTCGGCTCAGATTCAACCAATTTGCTAGTGTGACATTATTCATACTAAGGTTTATTAATATAAATATGTTAAATGTATGAATTATATAAACTTATATTTGGTTCAATTTGTTTGCGTTTCGATTCGTTTGGTTCAGTTTATTTTGATTCGGTCAAGTAAAAAGTTCAATTCTCGAAATTTTTAAACTTATCGATTTAGTTTGGTTTGGATTGTTTGAGATTTATTTATATAAATATATTAAATGTAATATGAAATATATATATAT
>OVAO01001078.1:0-16555 GCA_900406285.1 Biscutella auriculata
CTATCTTTTATGTTACCTCAAAATTTTATCGACAAAACACACAACAAAAACTCTCCAGTTCTTCAGAGAATTCTTCAGATGAGAAATTTGAAAAGTGAGAAAAGCTAGAGCAAAGAGGAAGAAGCTTCAAGAAGAAAAGAACACAATTTTTTAATATTTTTCACAAGTCCCAATAAAGCTAACTATGTAAGTAACTAGATATATCTAACCATTGGATCAAATTTTATAAAAACATATCTAATGGCTCATATTTAATCGATGTGATGAGAATAAAATATTGATAGTTTTACACAAGGACAAAATTGAGATTTCATCTCCACTTCATTTTTTTGTTTGGTCGTCCAAAAAACTCAAAATGTCTTGATTCATTAAAGTGCCTTATTAGCACAATACTTCTCAAAAAGTGCTCCATGGCACAAATCTCTCTTTTATTAATCAACGTGAAAAATCCTTAAACATCAAATATTGAGGAACGGAGGAAGTATATTTTACTTTTATTGAATCTCTTTAATGAACACGAAAATAGAGAGACAAAAAAGTATCGTAACAACATTTTTTGACATGGATTTGAGGATTATCTATTATTAAAAGTAAACTCGATCTCATCGTACTCTAAAATTATATTTTAGGAATAATTATATCAATTATTCAGATTATAATGGTTTTTCAAGTTGTTGAACTAAATGTTTGATTGCATTGCATATATATTGGTCTAGTTGGGGAATGAACAAATATTATTTAAAATAAGAAAATCATACAGCTTAACCAAAAAAATTTTATTTAAAAAAAATAAAAAACATAGCCATAGTTGTTAGCCACGAACGGCTAATATTCGATCCTCTCTTTCTCCTTCATGGGATTATATGAACGAACCCTGTTTTTAAACCCTAAAGGAAACCATTTTTTTTATATTAGAATTTTTTTTCCCTCAAAATGATATTAAATAAAATTATGAACAAAACATATTATCCTTTTGCAGCTCGAAGAACACTGAAATTGGGGGAGAATGAAAGAAAACGAAATCAACATTAGGCTCAAGAGCTAATTTTGCGATCTTGTCTGCTGGGACATTCAAATTTCTTCTTGTCTAAGTAATTTTAATCGATTCGAATTTGCATTTCTAGTAGTTTAGATCTTCCATCCAAACCTTAGCCTCAAAATTTCTTGCGATACCGTTGCTTAGTTCGAAACTTTCTCTTGAGTCAGTCTCAAATACCACCCTTTTATATCCTCTGCTCCATGTGTGTTGCATTGTCACTGTTAGGGCTTGAAGCTCCGCCTCTAGTGGATTCGTCACTCTTATTCCTCTAGCTTGACCTGCGTCGAAGAAAGCTCCTCTGCAATCTCTGACCACCCACCCTCCTGTAGCTTTTGTGTTTATATTTTTGAATGTTCCATCTACATTGCATTTGACATGAGATTCATCCGGCGGTTCCCATTTTTGTGTCATCATAGAGGTAGATCTTCTTTCTGATCCTCCACCGTATCTTCTATATTATCATTTCGTACTTGAGTGGCTTTTGTCCATTCTGAAATATCATGGTTTGCTTATTGTATTACCTTACTCCAATGAATATTCTTTTGTTGAAATATGAGGAGGTTTCTACTTTTCCATAGTCTCCATAGGAGCCCTATTGGTATGTCATATGCAATTTGATTTCTTTGGTAAATATTATGTTTGAAACACATCTCTAATTTCGTATTTATTGCAATCTGAGTGTCATACAAATCAGCAAATGGGGCTCCAGAAGCTCTCCAAACAGCCCGAGCATATGTGCAGTCGAAAAACAGGTGAGCGTTTGTTTCTTCTTCAATATAGCATCTTTTACTGATCTTATCCCGAGATATGTATCTTTTATCTAGATTTTGACCAATTGGGAGAGAATTAGTTGTTATACTCTATAGAAAATGCTTGATTTTAGGGGTAACTTTAAGTTTCTAGATCACGGTTTTGATCTCATTTGGGCCCTCAGTTTGCTTTATTTGGTCTGTTTTAGACATATGAGTGGCCATCCAATAGGCTGATTTTACAGAATAGTTTTCATCCTTAGTGTAGTTCCACCCAATTTTGTCTGTTCCTGCATATCTACTTAGCTGAATTTGAAGGATATGATTCACATTTGCTTCATCAACTTCTTGTTTTATTTTTGTTTCGTTCCATCGCCTATATGGCATGTCTATCCATTCTTGGAACCATTGATTAGAATTGTTTATGTTTGACTTTTTTCTCGGAGGTCTAGGACGATTATCCGGGATCCATTTATCTTTCCATATTTGCGTTTTTTCCCCATTTCCAATTATAGATTTTATACCCTTTTCCACGAGACCTCTTCCTGAGAGAATTGATCTTCATATGTAAGATGGTTTGATGCCTAGACGTGCTTCAAAAATATATGTATTTTTAAGTATCTTTGTTTTATAATTCTAGACATTAGACAGTTAGGTTTCTTAAAAATTCGCCATACTTTTTTACCAAGTAGAGCTAAATTAAAATATTCAAGATCACGAAACCCCAATCCACCTTCTTTTTTAGGCACCCTTAGACGATTCCACGAGTACCAGTGCATTCGTTTTCTATCTTTGTCTATCCCCCACCAGAATTTTGATAGAATGCTTGTTATTTCATTGCATATTTTCTTTGGAATCTTGAAAACATTCAACGAATAGATTGACATAGCCATAACTATTGATTTAAGAAGAATTTATTTTCCTCATTTGGATAAAAATTGTTTGTTCCAGCCACTTATTTTTTCTTCTACTTTTTGCACTATGTATTGAAACATATCTGTTCTTTTCCTTCCGAATCGATCTGGTAGACCCAAGTATTTACCCCCACCACCCTCATTATGGATACCTAACACATTTCTCAAATGAGTTTTAGTATTGTTAGGAACACGAGAGCCAAATGTTATAGCGGATTTTCTTAAGTTCACAGCAAAAGAGTGAACTTATAACATTTTCTTGGAGGAAAAAGAGTGAGTCATCCGCAAATAATAAGTGGTTCACAGGTTCATTATTTAGGCTTAGGCGAATTCCCTTTATTCTTTTTTCATTTAGCTCTTTGGTCATTAAGTGGGAAAGGACTTCCGCACAAAGAATAAAAAGATAAGGGAAAAGAGGATCTCCTTGTCTTATTCCACGTTTAGGTTGAATCAGTCCTTTGGGGTTTCCATTAATCATAACTGAAAAGGTCACCGTAGTTACACATTTCATAATCCATGATATCCACTTCTCATCAAATCCCATTCTTCTCATTGTTTGTTCTAGAAAATCCCATTCTATCTTGTCATAGGCTTTTTTATGTATGTTTTTAATGCCATGTATGAACTTGATTGTCGTTTCCTTACTTTTAAAGAATTGTATATTTTATGAGCAATGATTATATTGTCTGTAATCATTCTTCCAGGAATGAATGCAGCTTGATTCTCAGAAACCATATTATCTAAGACTGGTTTTAACCGATTCACCATGATCTTAGATATTTTATAACTAACATTACATAAAGCAATGAGAAGAAAATCTGTCATAGATATAAGAGGGTTTATTTTTGGGATCATACAAATGTTTGTATGGTTATGAAGATTATCAAACTCATTGAACTCGAAAAACCTTTTGATCTCTTCATGCACATTGTTCTTTATTTCAGGCTAAAATTGATGAAAGAAACGTCCCGAGAAGCCATCTGGACTTGATGCTTTTGAAGCACCTATATCAAAGACTGCATTTAAAATTTCATCAAGAACAATTAGAACAGTTAGCATTCTATTGATTTCTACTGACACTCTTTAGGTAAATCCTCTAAACACCTCTGAATAATTCTTCGTTTGATGATTAGGACTATTGAACAGATTACTGAAATAGTTGATAGCAACTCTACTAATATTATCTTCTCCTCTATGAGTAACTCCAAACTCATCTTGAATCATATTAGAATTAGAATTTAAAATTTAAGTTAATTTGTTATTAACTTGCTCTATATGTAGTGTATAACCTTGTAGAATTAGTAGTTGAACTAATACCTGCTTGTGGAATTGATTACCTAAAACCTTTAACTAATTTTGCTACATTCATATTATCCTCATATAAAACATTGTCATACTTGTCCTTATCGGATAAGATATTCAGTTTTCTGTTAAAAACAAATATACAAATTTTATTTTATATACTCCATGATAAAGAAATGTACTTCTTATTTATTTAATTTAATATTTCCACTTCTCTTTCATGTCCCCTCCCATTTTTTTTTATGTCTCGTTAAATATCATTCCAATCTCAAACAAAACAAAATTTGTCTCTTCTTTTTCTTCATCTTCTTTCTCTTCATTCTTAATCGTTTATGGTTTCATTTTGTTCTATTCAATTCTCTCTTTTTTATAAGTTTATTTCTTTTTACCATTAAAGATTAGATGAACATATTGTTGTGTCGGATTCGAACATGGCTACAACATTTTATAAGAGCTTCAAGTGTTTCTCTGAGATTTCCGGTAAATTGATTAACTTTTTCTTATTCTAATCTTCATATTGCGTTGTTAAATGGCAATAAATGATAACAAATTCTAGTCTCGATTAAATTTGAGAATATTTCTTTTGAAGAAGACAACGAGGAAGAAGGGGAGATGCAAATTGGATATCCTACCGATGTTAGACACGTGTCTCATATCGACTGGGATAGTTCATCTAATAGTGCACCTAGTTGGGTAAGACTTTTATATATTTAAATAAATGTTAATTTTATTTTAGTTTTTATTATTACAACATTATTCGATTGGGATTAAGTTTTAATTAACCGGTAATGGAATTTTACAGCTACATGAGTTCAAGACGAGCAATGATGTTTTAGAGCCAAATTCCTCGTGGCCGTTTCAAGGCAAGGGTTTTTAAATTATATGTGGATTTGTAATAGATAAAACATGTGTATTTATATGCTAATGTTTTTTACATATTTTTTTATAATGTATGCTTATGTTTATTTGTAAAAAATATGTTTCTGTTTAAACATAAATCTTATATTTCATTTTTATTTTGATTATATAGAATTGAAATCAGCATTTGGAACCGTTGAAAGCAGTAAAAAAATGGAAAGAGAATCACCAAAACCAAACCTGAAGAAGAAACTATCTTCAAAGGCCTCTTTCTTGTGTAATCCATGATCACCAACAAGATTCTCAAGATCAACCAAAATCCTTACTTAATTATTTTAATTTCATTTTCCATGCCAGTATTTATGTATATGTTAATAATATATAAAATATAGTGATATATCAGTTAAAATGTTTTTCTTATAAAAATGTTTTTTAAAAATGTTTTCATTCTAGATATTTATTCAGAAGTGTGTACAAAATTATTATTCCAAGTCTATTTGAAAAATATATTTTTATCAGTTTCATTTGTTTGTTTGTTGTGATATCAGATTTTATGAATTATTTAGTAAGTACTAATGATATTCTTGAGGGAAATAATATGAAAACAATTTTAAAACCAAAACAAACGTTTTTTTTTTCTTTTTTCTGAGTTTAATTTGCTTGTTTAGTTGTTGTACAAAATAAACATTTCATTCTTTCATTTATGGGGTAAACTAAATTCGAGAAATATTCGAAAATTATATTATGTTTTATAATGTTCTTCTATAATCATAATTGTGAATATAAAAATGAACTAAATAGTGAAAAATTTACTTGTTTACAATAATATAATCCCATCAGAAAATTATTTATAATCTAGTATATGGACTAGTTCTATGTGGACCAGTTTTAGTTTTAGTTCATATCAGTTAATACAAATGAATTAAAAAGAAATTGATGCTTTTGTTCACATGGGATACAAATACATGTCTAGCAAATATGATCCGGCATGTTTACAATTATTATGCTTTTTTGAAATATACAAAATTGTAGATAAGTCAAGTTTCATAACAAGTAACGCTAATTTAGTGGTAAAATACTTAGTATCATTGTTACCAGGTCGGGGTTTCGAGTCTCCGTGAAAACATTTGTTTCTCTCATTTATGAGAGTTTGAGGGGTTTCGAGTCTCCGTGAAAACATTTGTTTCTCTCATTTATGAGAGTTTGAGTTAGTAGACTAACCCATTTGTGGCCCAAAAAAATTGACAAAAAAAAGTCAAATTCCATAAAGCAACCTTGAGTTGAGACACCAAATTTCCAAAAAAGTTATTAAATTCAGAGACTTATTTAAGGCAAATCTCATATAGTCCCATAAACACTATACCTTTTTATTAGATTTCTAATAAAAAGTTATATTGTTTCAAATAATTGTAGAATAAGTGATTCGATCTCTCAACTAAGTGAAATTTTTGATAAATTCACCGATATAATTAAATATAAATATTATGGGTGTGATTCGTATCAAATAAGATTGTTAGTTAAGTATCAGTTATTTTGGATAATTGAAATTATACATATAGAAAGGAACAATTTGGGGCTTCTAAAGTCATCCACATCAGCTTTTTTTTTTACATTCTCATATAGTGATACATCATCGTAGCTGACTTCTTATTATTTCTTTTGTTTCTAAACAATCTAAATTCTAAAAACGAACAGATATTCCTATTTTTAAATTAAATATTAGTTCATTCTTTCAAAGTGTTCGTTGGTCTACCCTATTATCAAATCACAAAAGCTTTAATAAATTAATCAATGTTATCTTTCGTTTTCATCTACCTTTCTCCAATATTTGTTTCCTCCACCCTGACGGTTTCGAAACCCTAACTACATCTTATGTTCAGCTTTCGTCAGTCTCCAATAAGTCTGTTGCTGAGAAATAAGTTTAAGCTTTCATTGAAGATACTTTTCTCAACTCTCTTTTCGAATTCAGATCAATCACTATCGTTGAATCAATCTCCGGTCATACACGACGATTCTCAAAACTATTTTGTTCATGGCAGCGAGAGTCCTGATTTTATCTTTTGTAATATACTCTCTAATAGTTATTTGGTTTGATAGAGCTTAGAACATCTTCTATATTTTCGCCATCTTGGTATATAGGTCATATGGACACTTATTTAACAGTTGACGTTCCCTAATTGTATTATACAATTTATATTTGTTTTGAATTTCTTACGTCATATCTACTTAAAGATGGAAATTAAGTTAAAGATAGAAAAAAATTCATCAATGCATGATAATGTGGACAATTAAACATAACTTATCAGCTCGAAATATAATAATTTCATCAATTTATATTTTGAGCTTTATAAATGTAAAAAAATGAATTTATTATTTTAAAGTATATGTTTTTACGTTTTGAAGTTTATATACGTTTGAATATTTTATTTATATATATTGGTTATCATACCACTATATAATAATAATATAAATGAAAAGGTTATTATATTAAAAATTATCATAATTATAAAGGAAATGACAAAAAAAATTATTGTAGAACAACCCACGCATAGCGCGGGATCACCCCTAATTTTTTTAATAGAACAAATTGAAATTGAAAAGTAGGTAGTCATTTGATTCTATGAACAAAACTAAATTGAATCAATACTCGAACCTAAATTTAAAATTTAACTAATTGATTTGATCCAAACAGAAAATTTCAGACATAACCAAATCAGGTTCGGTTTTCAGGTCAATTTCGGTTTCAACCAGTTAACTGATTTTCATGAAATTAAGTTTATGTACCCGGTTCAGTTAATCGAAATCAACCCGCTAATTACCGATTTTTTTTTTAATTTTGTAGTCAAAACCAAAATTAAATATAACTTAAACCAAAATATTAAATAGTACTCAAATGATCCTAGAAACCAAAATTTTTTTAAAATATGGAACCAAATTATAAAAGCACTAGAGTTAATCAAAAATACATGAATTAGCCGAATTTGCGTTACTCCAAATTAATAAAATAAGAACTTTAATTAGAAAACTACATTAGAAGACAACACAAGAGAGAAGTTTAGTTGTTTTAGTATACAACTATGAAAACAATTTTTTTTGAACTTTATTATTTTTCTTATAAACATAAACAAGATAAAGACAAGAGAAATAGTCTTGAGACACTACAAAATTTTTTGTTTTTATACTTTAAATTTGATTATAATTTAAATGTTGTTGTTGACCAATAATAAAAAAACTAGCAATTAGTTTAAAGCAATTTGTTAGATTTTGAAATAACTAAATCTTAGATTTGACAATTCTTTGGTCTTTTATCTTTAATTTAAACGAACATTTTCACGAGATGCATAAGTATAATCATCATTAACGAGATTGATTATATCATATGAATTTTACATAAACATAGTATAGTTTGGGAATTTAAAATCTAAGCATTAATGTATAACTCCATTTTCTTGATGTGAAACTCTAGAGTAATTCTTTTCTAGATCCAATATCTACTAATATTACATTCATATATTCAAGTGTACCTAAATATAAACCAAAATTATGATTTCATATAAGATAACAAATAAAATATATAAAATATTATTTTATATAAGATAAATAAAAATTATGATTTCCCTTTATGCAGTTCCGTCGGTGACTTGGCCCTCCTTTCGAGTCGACAATTATTTCTCGATGGAGCCCCGCCTGAGTCCCGGCGGTGGCCATGCATCCGTCCCTTGGGCCTGTAGCTCGCTCAATCTCGGCCTTCGTTGAGATCTCCGCCCGTGTTCAGGTAAGGCATCTCCTCCTCCTCCTCCCCCTTGTCGTCAATTTCTGTTAGAGAGAGTCTCACCTCTTCTCTCTCCGCCGTATGGATCCCCTTTACTCTGATCGTCCTCGCGTTAGGCGCGATTCACCGGTGGTTGATGGCCGGTGAGGCCCTTGGCCGGAGAAGATCTCTCGTTACTGGTGGTGGCTCGGTTCGTTGGTAAGTCGTCTTCGTTGTCTCGTCTTGCTCGGAGGGGTCCATTTCGTGAGCTGGGGCGTTCGAGATCTCTTCACCGGCAGATGGGTCTTAACTGGTCTTGTCTATACCGGCTCGTCGAAGGTATTGTTGCTCGGAAAAAGATGGGTGGCCTCCATTAACTACCCGAAGTCAATCCCACGAGTCCTACGTGTTTCAGCAGTCTCGGCGGCGGTTCTCGACCATAGCGGCAGCAGAGGCATCGGTGGTCTCCCATATCTTAGATTTAAATTTAGGATTATGATTTCTGATTTGGGTTGTGTTTGAGTTTTGTATGTGGAATTGGGCTTTTGGACCTCTGTTTGAGTTTAGTTTATGTATTTCTATTTCTAATTTATGTTGGTAACTTCTATCAAAAATTAAAATTATATACAGTACATTTTTATCAAAAAATATATTAAATAAATATACAATTAAAATAATATATAAATAAACTAAAATAAATTTTCTAAAAAAATCAAGCAATGTAAGATCATCCACAATGGTAGAACCCAAATTTGGGGTTATAATAATTATAATAATAATAACTGAATTTATTATTATTATTTTGGGTTAAGATACGGTTCTTAAAATTCCTAATTAAGATATTCTTTAAGAATTTTTCGTCTTCTTAAAAATAATATTTTATTAATATTTTTGTTTAAAATACTCGTAATATATTCTTGTTTTCTCTTATTGTGAATGATGTAAGAGTACTCTCGTGGGGTTTAAAAATCTGTATAAATTTTGAACAAAGCAACGATGACAATGACTTGAGAATTCATATCAGACGTTAATTTTGTCCGATTCCCAATGAGGTTGGTTATATGATCATTGTAACTTTTTTTATTTACCTTTCTAGGTTCGACAATATCAAACCTAAACATAGAGTTTCAACTTCAACATAGAAATATCAGTGTTGAATGGTTATGAGAATATGTAAATGGAAAGGCTTTACAATAATTATTCTTTTGGTTACAACAATGTGTAAAAAGTAAATGGTGGACCATAGTATGGACAGTTCATAGTAGATAATTTTTATGTTTTGAGGACTAGAGTTTAATTAGTATTAGGATTGTACTCGTATTATATCTCACGAGATGATGTTTCAAATTATAATTTTTGATATTTTTAGTTTTATAAAAGATTATATTTTAATTTTAAAGTGTGCAATTATAATTTTATTTATATAATTTTACCATGTTTTATTTTTTTATAGAATAATAATATTAGCTGTTCAATTTTTCAAAAAATATATGTTGAATTTGGGTCAAGATTTTAAATGTGTGCAAAATGGACTTCACACTAAGATTGAGCGATCAAGAAAACAAATGAAGGAAAGGAAGAACAAAGCCAAGAAGAAAACAAATGAAGGAAAGCGATCACTAAATACCTTCTTTCTCTGCAAAGAAACAGATAAGTGTTTGTTTCTTATTCCATTTCATGAATCATGATTCTTTAGTTTATAATACATTAAAATTTGATACTTCTTCTATTGCAGGAGTTATATCCTCAACTCAATTCTGGAAGGGACATCTCGACAAAAGACATAGAAACTATTTTCTTCTCAAGTCATGCTTAAACTTCTTGTTTTGTTCTTCTTTACCTATGATCTATCATTGATCACATGTCTGGATTTTAGATGAAAACATAGCTAGGGTTTTATGTTTGATAATGATAAGAATTGTTGAGTGTTACAGTAGCACATCACATTATCCTTAATTACTGCGAAATTTATTGCATATGAACTGTTGAAATGATAGTTATCTGTTTATGCTTCAATTCTTTAACTGATTTTTTCTGCTGTGTTTTTGAAGGTACTCAAGTGGTGCATTAATCCTCAAGTGGTGAAATAGCCTTCCCATCTCAATGACTGTTTCCGATTAATGACAAGGTACTACTTTTTCCAACTTTGGCTCTAGAATTTATCGGTTTAGGAGCAAATTCTTGTAGTGTGTGTATGACATTTGACAAGGTAGTAATAGCTCTTAAATGCCTAGGGATGTTAGCTATTATTGTTGTAGTGTTAGCATTGATAGTATAACTCTTTAATGCTCCCACCCATTAACTTAAACCACATCTAACCACCTTCTATATAATCGAACATATTTTGATTAACTTAATCAGTAAGCTTAAAACATAAAATTTTCACTCTTCTTTCTTCTTTTTGAAACTTAATTAGTAACTCCCCTTCTATATAATCGAAAAGCTTTCTTCTATAAATTTTCACTATACTTTCTTCTTTTTGAAACTTAATCAGTAACTCCCCTTTTATATAATCGAACTCTTCTTTCTTCTTTCTAATGGATTCTTGTTTTCACCCTTCTAACTTCATGAAGCTGTTAAATAACCAACAAGTCCCACTGTTTAACCAAACCGAAGAGGTTATAGTTCGTAGTGAGATGAAAAAATGGGTGCCAACTGAGGACATTGTGCTTTGTAGTGCTTGGCTAAACACCAACAAGGATGTTGTTGTTGGCAATGAGAAATAGCACAATGCATTTTGGAAACACATAGGTTCGTACTTCAATGCGTCGCCAAAGCTTGAAGGGTTCCAAAACAAAGATCCGAGTAATTGCAAACAGAGGTGGCATAAGATAAATGACCAAGTTTGCAAGTTTGTGGGCTGCTATGAGGCGGCTAAGAGACAACAAAGCAGTGGGCAGAACGAGGATGATGTCCTAAAGGTTGCATATGACATCTTCTTTCAAGATCACAAGGTGAAGTTCAATTTGGAACATGCTTGGATTGAGCTTCGTAATGACCAGAAGTGGTGTGCATCCACTATGAAAGGTGACACTAACTCTAAGAAAAAGAAGGTGGAAGATCCCTTTAGTTCATCAAACACTACGAAAGAGTGTGATGAAACACTGTCTAGGTCTAACGGTGTGAAGACAACTAAGAGGAATGGGAAAAGGTCTACGAATAATGTAGAACAAGAGGAGAGTAACAAGCTTTTGCAATTTCAGAAAGCTTGGTCAATTAAAGAGAAAGACAATGAGATGAAAGAGCGAGTGTCCAAATGGGACTACTTGAAAGTCTTATTATAAAAAAAGAACCACTAAGTGAGATGGAATTGGCTCTCAAAGACAAGCTAATAAAAGAAATGCTAATTTAAAGTGTATGTTTGATAGTAATGTTTGATAGTTTATGCTATTGGTCTTGCTTGGTAGTAATGTTTGATAGTTTATGCTAATTTTGACTTTGTTTGGTAGTAATTTTGATAGTTTAAAGTGTATGTTTGATAGAAATGTTTGATGTCTATTTTGGTTTATGCTAATTTTCACTCTGCTTGATAGTAATGTTTGATAGTAATGTTTGATCTATGCTAATTTTGGCTCTGCTTGGTAGTTTAAGTTCTGTTTCATAGTAATTCTGGCTTTGTTTGATAGTAATTTTGGCTTCATTTGATAGTAATCTTGGCTATGTTTGGTTTATGTTTTGGAGGAGAAACTCATAAAAGGATCAAGGATGAAGTAAGTATGAAGCAAGGGTCACGGGTTGTACTTTGGTTATTTTGGTTGTACTTTGATCTTTGTCAGTTTGGTTGTGTCACGGATGAAGCAAGGGTCACATAGTAGTGATTGTGTTTTGTAGTTTGGTTGTACTTTGGTGTATGTTTCATTTATGTGTCCTTGTTTGTGGTTGTTGTTAGGTCTATGTGTCACGGATGTCTATTGTTGTATCACATATTGATTGTAGTTTCATTTTCTCTATATAATATGAACTTTGAGTTTTATTTTCTTCAGTACCAAGCTTCTTCTTTCTTCAAAACCAAAGCTTCTTCTTTCTTCAAAACCAAAATATAATCTTAAGTTTGAGTTTTATTTCCTTCAAAACCAAACTTAAAAGTTTAGTCTAATAATTGTATGGCTTCTGGTTCTCGAGATCCTTCAGATTTTGATGATCAATTCGACCAATTTTTCGAAGAAGCGTTTAATAATATTATTATTACCAATGTTCCACGTACCCGAGAAAATAACGACGATATATTGAACAAGACCGGGAGCAAGGTAATAATTGTTTATGGAACGATTATTTTAGTGAGCAGGCAACGTATCCGCCAACTTTATTCCGACGATGGTTTAGAATGAACAAGAGCTTGTTCATGACAATAGTTGATCGTCTCTCAAATGAAGTTTCATATTTTCAACAAAGAATAGATGCTACCGGAAGATTAGGTCTCTCCGGAATACAAAAGTGTATTGCGGCTATTCGTATTTTGACTTATGGTTGTGCGGAGATATGGTGGACAAATATACCTGGCTTGGTGAAACTATTGCTCTTTTGTGTCTGGAGAAATTTTTCGAAGGAATCATATCTTTGTTCGGGGATAAGTACTTAAGAAGACCAACACCCCATGATCTAGAACGTTCACTACAAGTTGGAGAGACATGTGGATTTCCCGGGATGATAGGGAGTATTGATTGTATGCACTGGGAGTGGAAGAATTGTCTCATCGTTTGGAAGGGACAATACGCCCGTGGTTCCGGAAAACCAACGATTGTTCTAGAAGTTGTAGCTTATTATGACCTATGGATTTGGCACGCCTTTTTTGGTCCCCCAGGTACTTTAAACGATATAAATGTTCTTGAAAGATCACCGATATTTGATGATATTTTACATGGTCGGACACCAAAAATTAATTACTTTGTAAATGGAAACGAGTACGACTTGGCTTACAATCTTATCGACGATATTTATCCTAAATGGGCAACATTTATCCAATCAATTTCACTTCCTCAAGATCCTAAAGCAACGCTATTTGCTAAAACTCAAGAATCTGTTTGAAGAGATGTGGAACGCGCTTTCAGAGTTTGCAAGCTCGATTTGCCATCGTAAAAAATCTCGCTCTTTATTGGGATAAGGTAAAGCTCGGAAAAATAATGAGAGCTTGTATCATACTCCACAATATGATAGTTGAAGACGAACGCGATTGATACACTCAATTTGATTTATCGGATTTCATTGAAGAAAGCGGTCCTGCACAAATGGATTATACGTATTTCAACAGATATGCCTACAAATATCGCAAATATGATGGCCAACATGAAATCAAGTTTGAGATAAAATAAAATATGATCGACTCAAAGCAGACTTGGTGGAACATCTATGGCAAAAATTCGGAACAAATTAATATCACCATTTAATATGTTTTTTAAAATCTTTTTATCTCATGTGTTTAATATTAATGTTTAATTAATGTGTTTAATATTACTATTGTTTTTAATATTAATGTTTAATTAATTTTTATTTAAGAACTCAAAATTGTATCTACCAAATGGAAAATGATTTTAGTAAAAGAAATTTGTTGGTTCTTAACTTATGGGTTTAGTGTAAATATGATTATAATATTGTTAAAAACTCTTGTTTAAGAACCAATGGATGAAGTTGGTCTTGCTCACTGACTCGTGAGAACATTAGACCACCTCCATCCATACAACCCCTTAATATATTTTAATATTATTTACACTAATCCCAATAATTAAGAATCCAAAACTATTTTTATTAAATTTCTCTTCCATTGGTAGATACTCATTAATGGCTCTTAAAAAAAATTAAATTCATTAATATTAAATGCATTACTAATATTACATTAAGTTATTGAAACATACATGAGATAAAAGCATATAGAAAAAACATATTTAAATTTTAACAGAGATAAACGAAGATTGTAATCTTAATTTGTTTCGAATTTTTGTCACTGATGCTCCACCAAATCCGCTTTTAGTTGATCATATTTTATTCTATCGCGAACTTGATTTTGATTGGCCATCATATTTGCGAGATTTTGAGAGCAACAAAAAAATAACCGAATTTTTTTTATTTGGTTTCGATTATTTTGGTTCGGTTTTGATTTGGTCTTTTTTGTCAATTAAACCCATTATATAAAATCAAAGCTGGTCGATTGGGGTAATCCTAAGATCGACCCCGATCAAAATGTTATGATTTATATGGGTAAAAAAGGACCCCCGTGCTCGTGCTCCTTTAACGAGAGCATCGACACGAACATTTTGGTCCCGAGGAATCCAAACGAGACGAAAATCAATAAAAGCTTCCTTCATATGAGAAAATAAGTCTAGTTTGACTCTAAAAGATGGCCACCTAGTGGCCTCTACGATCATCCTGATCAAATCCGCGCAGTCTGTCTCGAAAATGGTAAAGGAAAGTCTTTGCTCCTTGAGACACTCCATAGCCCAGAGCAAACCGTTAATGGGCGGAAAGAGATTGTCGGTTTTGATTTGGTCTAAACCCAAAAAATTAGTAGAAATACACTAAAATAAAAGAAAAATCAAATATTCGGTTCGGTTTCAGTTATATATATATTCAATTTTCAGATAGTTTAGATAATTCGCATTGGAATCGGTTCAGTTTCGGTTTGGTTATTCGATTTTTGGATCCAAAATACCCATTCTGATTTTTTTTAGTTCAGTATTATGAACATATATATATTTTGGATATTTGTTTGGTTTTCGGTTATTACCCAAACCGATATCTTCAAACACTATTCATTCGATTTTTGTATTTTTCCCCTTCCAATCACATAGTGACACGTATGAGGTTCTAATATTCTTCTAGAAATTCTTATTTAAGAATTGATTCTCAAGAGTATTTGAAAATTTAATTGTATTTAGATTTATTTTTTAGCTTTAGAACCCCTATAGATACACCTAGGGCTGGGCAAATAGACCGGAGCCAAAAAACCAAACCAAAACCGAACGAAAAAAAGAAACTGAACCCGAACCGAAAGGATAGTAAATTTCAGTATCCAAATAACCGAACCCGAACCGAACCGTATCGAAAAAATATGGATACCCGAAATATCCGAACATAGTCTAAATTTTGAATATTTATTAGTGTTTTTAATGTTTAATATTACTTTTTTGGATATGTAATATATTTTAATATTTTATTCTTAATTTTATGTTTTATTTATAAGAAAAATTTGAATATTTATTATTATATTTCAATATTAATATATATTTAAATTTTTAATATTAATTTTTTAATTTTTAAAATTAATTTTTATATATTTAATATATTTTACGGATATCCAAAACCGAATCAAACCCGGAAAGAACCAAACCGAACCTGAACCAAAAAATAAAAATAACCGAATGAATCCTCTAAGGCTCANTCAAACCCGGAAAGAACCAAACCGAACCTGAACCAAAAAATAAAAATAACCGAATGAATCCTCTAAGGCTCAACCCGAAAAATCGAAAACCAAATGGATACTAACCGAACCCGAACGGTTATCCGAACGTCCATCCCTAAATACACGGATGGAGATGCTCTTATATTAAAATTGAAAATATTTATAGTCCAAAGCGGAGGTGAAAATGAAAAATTTTGAACATTGAAAATTCGTTTCTATATAATATAAAATGAAAAAAACCATTAAAAATGTATCACAAAATCCCACTATTCTAGAATAGTCCAATACCACAAAATATAGGTCGAGGGAAGGTTCCTACCAAACAAATTTCAAGGAAGGTTCCTATAAGTTTATTAAGAGCATGTACAAGGATGTTAATTTATAATTCTTAACCATTAAAAAAATAAGATTTAAATAATTTTTATTTATAAGAAACTCGTATAAATTTGCACTTTCATCGAAGGATCCTAATTAGGGGTTTTAAAAAAAAATATTATTTATATATTAATATTAAACACATTACAAATTAGGGGTGGGCAAATAAACCGG
>OVAO01001079.1:0-16552 GCA_900406285.1 Biscutella auriculata
TTTGCGTTTGACTGGGACTACGTTTTCTTTTCATTTCGTTTAATTTTCTCCTTAGCCGATTCAGGTACCCTGATTGACTATGGAATCTCGTCCGCACACCTTCGGTGGAGCCTATCGCCACCCACCCGCTGATCAGATGATTGGTATCGAGGATACCCTGTAGGTCTACGAAATGCGATCCGGAATCCGTGCACCACCAATCACCTCACACTCATTCCAAATCGGGTCAGAATTTATCGCTTTAATAGAAGAACATAAATTTCTAGGTTCCCCTGATGAGGATACTTTAGAACATCTAGACCGTTTTGAAATGATATGCAATACTGTTAAATTCGATGGTGTGAGTGAAGATGCGCTTAAATTGCGTGTTTTTCCTTTCTCGCTTGGCAAACGTGCGCACCATTGGCAGAAAACGTTATTGAAAGAATCAATTGTCACATGGGTCGCTTGCAAGCGTGAGTTCTTATCTAAATTTTTCCCGCCTACTATGACCTCAAAATTTCGGAAAGCAATTTCCGGATTTCAGCAGACAACCGCCGAATCTCTAAGTGATGCTTGGGAACGTTTGCGTGATTACACTTCACAGTGCCCACATCACGGATTTTCGAACGCCAACCTTCTAAGTACCTTCTACCGAGGCCTTCAACCCCGTTGTCGTTATGTTCTCTACACGGCCAGTACCGGCAGTTTTCTCAAGCGGAATGTCACCTTTGGCTATACCTTAATCGACAATTTAACTACCAGCGAAAGCCAATATGGCTCCGTCTTCGACGACCGTTCCGGCGATACCACTCCTACTTCGGATAACCACTATCAAAAACAGATCGATACGCTCAAAGCTTTGCTCGATCAACTTCTCGCCTCCAAATCCGAAACCCTTCTCCCTATCGAGACCCATGGCCAGCAAAGACCTTATTTTCCTTCTTTGGAATACGTCTCTCATTTCCAAAACCCCGATATCCAACCACCTTCCCCATACCACCACCCTTTACCTATCGCATCTCCTTTCTCTACCCCATCTGATTCACCTCCTGCAATTGCCACCAAAACTATTCTCGACGACCTCGCTGCGGCACAAGAAGTTTTCCACATCCATGTCGAAGAATTTCACCAACCCACCAGTCCAGCGATAGCTGACTCCAAACCTCACATTCCCGACCCCTGTGCTGACCTCGATCACCAAATACGTCTTCTCTTCAACGTAGTGGCCAAAATAGATGTGCCTCCTACACAATACAGTCCACCGGGTTATGTCCTCGCCATCACTCTTCGTTCAGGCAAAGCCTTGCCACCCCGAATTCTCATTGTGGACAATGCAAAACGAAGTTTGAGGGAGGATACTCCGAAAGTGGATAAACCTGTATTGGACCCAACTATCGACAACGTTGAGAGCGAAGACCATACCAAAAAAGAAGTCGCTCAGCCAGCGAAGAAAATCCGTACAGATAATAACCTTAAAGTCCCACACTACACACCACGTTATGAACTGAAACTTTCATTCCCTGGACGTCATAAAGATAGGCTGATAAAGAAATATCAGAGTCAGATTGAAAACCAGATGAAGGAAGTCCAGTTAGCCATACCTATCTTAGATGCTTTTATGCTCATACCCCAGTATAGCAAGTTTCTGAAAAACGCTATCCAGAGCAAGACAAAAGACATGGAAGGAAGAATCGACCTTACCGAGGAATGTAGTGCAATTATCCAGACCTTACCTCCTCCCAAAAATCTAAAGGACCCAGGCAGTTTCACCTTGTCGTGCTCCATAGCGCACCTCATGTTTGATAAATGCCTTTGCGATCTTGGAGCAAGTGTGAACTCCATGCCGCTCTCTACTGCTCGGAAGCTAGGTTTCAACACTTTTACACCCTGCCGAATCTCCTTGGTATTGTTGACCGATCTGTGAAAATTCCAATCGGAATTTTAGAAGATCTGTCATTATGCATAAACGGAAGGCATATCCCAACAGACTTCATCGTCCTCGAGATGAAAGAGGAACCTAAGGACCCTCTCATTCTCGGACGACCATTTCTAGCAACTGCCGGAGCCGTCATCAATGTCAAAGACGGCGTAATAGAACTCCATCTGGGAACAGATCAAGTCCAGCAGTTTGACATGAAGGAAGTTATGAAAAAACCATATCTTGATGATCACTCTTTCAGTATTGAAATCCTGGACGAGTTAACCGACGAGTCCCTAGATGAGATGCAGGCAGAAGTTACTTCGGTTAAAGAAGAAAATATACTGTTTGGGGTGCAAACAGAGGAATTAAACCCGGAAGATTCTGATGACGGTACTGAATTTGAGGAATTGCCTATACCTAAAAACATCGATGTTAAGACAGTAGAGGCTGGAACCCATAAGGAAACTTGTAAACCTTCGGTTGAAGAGGACTGGAGCGAACTTAAAGCCCCCAAGTTTGACCTCAAACCTCTCCCAAAAGGCCTCAGATATGAGTTTCTCGATCCTAACTCAACCTACCCGATGATCATAAATGATTCACTAAAGGACGAGGAGGTTGAATGCCTGATTTCCGAACTTCAAAAATACAGAAGAGCCATTGGATATTCTTTGGATGACATAAAAGGGATTTCCCTTTCGCTATGTATGCACAGAATTCATTTGGAAAATGAATCGATGTCGTCCATAGAACACCAAAGACGGATGAACCCCAACTTAAAAGAAGTTGTGAAAAAGGAGATCCTTAAACTGCTTGATGCCGGAATCATATATCCTATCTCGGATAGCAACTGGATCTCACCGGTGCATGTGGTTACCAAAAAGGGCGGAATCACCGTCGTAAAAAACGACGACGACGAGTTGATCGCCACCAGGAACATAACTAGCCACCGGGTGTGTATCGATTACAGGAAATAAAATACGGCGACTAGGAAGGATCACTTTCCTCTCCCCTTCATCGACCAAATGCTCGAAAGATTAGCTAGTCACCCGTATTACTGCTTCTTGGACGGATATTCTGGATTTTTTCAAATCCTCATACACTCACAGGTGCAAGAGAAAACAACCTTCACATGTCCCTATGGCACCTTTGCCTATAGGAGAATGCCTTTCGGCCTATGCAACGCACCTGCAACATTACAGCGATGCATGATGTCGATCTTCTCGGAGTTAATTGAGGATGTCGTGGAAGTCTTTATGGACGATTTCTCCGTACACGGACCCTCGTTCTCCACCTGCTTGGCCAACCTCTGTAAGGTCCTTGAGCGGTGTGAGGATACCAATTTGGTGCTTAATTGGGAAAAATGCCATTTCATGGTGAATAGCAGAATAGTGCTAGGCTACAAGATATCTGAAGCAGGAATTGAGGTCGACAAGGCCAAAATAGATGTCATGACACATCTGGCACCACCATCAAATGTAAAAGGAATCAGAATTTTTCTCGGCCACGCCGATTTTTACCGACGCTTCATTAAGGATTTCTCAAAAATTGCACGGCCTCTGACGAAACTTCTTTGCAAGGAAACATAATTCATTTTTTATGACGAATGTCTGGCAGCTTTCACGAAAATAAAAAAAGAGCTGATAAGCACGCCCATTGTCCAACCCCTAGACTGGGAATTGCCGTTTGAGATAATGTGCGACGCTAGTGATTATGCTGTGGGAGCAGTCCTTGGGCAAAGAAAGGACAAAAAGTTGCACGTCATCTATTATGCAAGCAGAACACTTGATGACACTCAAATAAAGTACGCTATCACCAAGAAGGAGCTACTAGCGAAAGTCTTCGCGATTGAAAAATTTAGATCTTACCTGGTAGGCTCAAAAATCATCGTCTATACCGATCACGCAGCCCTAAGGCATATGTTTGCAAAGAAAGATGCAAAGCCTAGATTACTCCGATGGATCCTGTTGCTTCAGGAATTCGATCTGGAGATCAAGGATAAAAAGGGAATTGAAAATGGGGTTGTTGATCATCTGTCCAGAATGCGGATAGATGAAGGAATACCCATAGATGACTCCCTACCAGAAGCGCAGTTGATGGGAATAGCGCTTTATAAGCATTTGGACACCATGCATGATACGCTCTACGACATCAGAGCTATCATTGTGACTCCTCAGAGAGACCCTTGGTATGCGGACATTGAAAACTCCTTTTTGTTTCTTTGATGACCAATAGATTGAGTGAGCTCTTAAGTATATTATGTAGGCATTTGTCAATATAAAATCATATGGATCACCAACCCAGTCAACATCTGAATATGCATAAAGTTGGAACTGGTTTGATGTGGGAAGATACAATATGAGTGTATGAGTACCCGCCAAATACCTCAATACATGCACGCTTGGCCCCTTGGAGATGATCGGTCGTTGGGTTGTGCATAAATTGAGATAATCGATAGACATCATAAACAATATTTGGTCTCGTAAATGAAGAATACTAAATACTGCCCACCAAAGTTTGATATTCGGTTGGTTCTGAGAGTTTTGTACATGATTGGAGTGTGAGTTTCGGTGAGGATGCCATAGGAGTCATAACTGGTTTGGCATCAACCTTGTGCGAGTAAGCAGATCATGTATATACTTTTGTTGCATCAGATGAAGACCTTTATGGATTCTAGTCTCCTCTATACCCAATAATGAAGTTCACCTAGGTCTTTAAGTGAGAAACGTGGTGCCAAATCTGTGAATGATTTGTGAAGCATAGCTTGGTTGTTACCCGTCAACAATATATCATCCACATATACCAGTAAGTAAATCACATCACCATTTATGTGCTTGATAAATAGAGAAGTATTTGTAACTAAGTTCACAAAGCTAAGACTGAGAAGAAAGTTCTTGAGTCCTAGATACCATGTTCGGGGAGCCTGCTTGAGTCCATAAATAGTATTGTTCAAATGACATAAATGATTTGGACGATTAGTATCTTTGAAGCCTTGAGGCTGAGACATGAATACTTCTTCGATCAATTTTCCTTGGAGAAATTTCGTGTTAACAGTATGTCGGTAGCACCAGATGCAAAAATATGGGAGGTCACTCTAGACAATGTTAATTTGATGAACCATCCTAATTCTTCTACATATAAGTGTTATCTGGATAGATCTTGGTGTTGGGTTATTAGTTCTGCATTTTTCTGTAAATTGGGTTCTCCTCACCTTATTTTCTCTGATTTAGGTTGGTTTAGTTATTGATCTGGAAATATCATATTAAATTAGTCTTAATGTCAATTTGTTGGTTTAGCTAATATATCTAACAGGCTCATTATGTTGACTAAGTGTCTCAGAGGTCTTCTAGAAGTAGAATACAACCATATCCAGATTTCAGAGTGAAGAATCTTGTGTGGAGCATCTGTTTCTTTACCGTTATAAGTTTTTGGAGTTGTTGCAAATCAGATATAGATGTTACATAGAAGAAGAGTGATTATATGAGACTGATAGCTGAGAGAGAATCAGAATCATAAGAGCGAAGAAGAGAGTTTATCTTTGGGGTAGCTCAGGGTTCTCGTTGTACTCTCTCTTTTTCTTTTCTCTATGTTTCTATCGATTGCTTATCTTGTGAGCTTGAGAGAGAGATTGTGTATCAGGATTGAGTGGTGTTCATCTCCGATTGTTGATGTAACTTTCTTGGAACAAGTTTTGATTGTGGATTCTAAGTGCAAAGCCTCGGCCAGACATAGGGAAGCATTCTGCTCCTGAACCGGATAAAGTTGCAGTGTTCTTTACTTTTTTGTATTCAATTTTGTTTGTGTTAAATCGTTGATTTAATCTCTAGGTTTCGAATTTCCATAGTGCAATTAGAATCTATGAAGAGTTTTATCAAATTGAGATTCTTGTTATTGTGAATTGAACTAATCGATCTTGAAGTGTAAGCTAGTTTTAGAGGTAGAATCACTACAAATGGTATCAGAGCCTTGTTAAGGTCTCAACTAGGTGATTTCTACAGATCCGCGCTCTTGTCTGCAACACAATGTTATCCGCAAAGGTCGATGTGGAGAAGTTCAATGGACCAATTGATTACAACCTATGGAAGGAAAAGATTATTGCCCATATTGAACTCATTGGTTTAACTGAGGCTTTGATGCTGCAAGAATCTGAACTGGAGAAGAAAACAGAAACATGAAAGAAAGAGGATGACTCTAAAGGAAAAGGAATTGTCGTAGATCCTACTGACAAATCAGGAAAGACAAACATATCCTACTATGGCAGAAAAACAAAGAAAGTTTAGAAGCACGATCATCCTAATTCTTGCTGATAATATTCTGAGGAAGGTAATATCGTTACCTACTGCTGCCGAGATGTTAAGAAAGTTATATTTGATGTATATGTCCAAAGCTCTCCCAAATAGGATTTATTTGAAGCAAAAACTATATGGATTCAAGATGAAGGATAATTTATCAGACGAAGCCAACATAGATGAGTTCTTGAGGGTCATTGCTGATTTGAGAAACATGAAGGTTACTATATCAGATGAGTATCGGCCCATCCTCCTCTTGATGTCTCTGCCAAAGCAATTTGATCATTGCAAGACACTCTAAGATATGGAAAACATTTATCACACTTGATGAAATATTAAATTACATTCATTCAAAACAACTTGAACTGAATGATTCCGGGAAAGTGGGCAAGTCTCAAGATGAAGGCTTATACACTAAACCTAATACTCGTGGAAGAAGCTCTACCAAAGACAGCAAGAAGAGCAAGTTCTGAGGGAAATCAAGGTCAAAGTCTAGAGACAGGAAGCTGAGTTATTGGGGTTGTGGAAGTGAAGGTCATTTAAAGAGAAATTGTCCCAAGAAAACAGCAGGCGTACAAGGACCAATCAGAAGAGAATGGAGAATCATCAGCTGTAATTGGAGCTGACTTGATCTAGTCTCTGGTAGTATTTGAATCTAATATGGTTGAATTGTTTGATTTTAATGAAATTTGGATTTTAGATACAAGTTACGCTTTCCATATGACACCAAGGAAATATTGGTTCATTGATCTCCGAGAATGTGATGGAGGATCAGTACGTATGGCAAATGAATTAACTTATGCAGTAAAAGGTATTGGTACGGTAAGGGTCAGAACTGATAATGGTACATTTGTTGATATCACGGACGTCAGATACGTCCCAGATTTTTCTCAGAACTTGTTATCATTAGGTACATTAGAAAGAAAAGGTTGCAATTTCTCTTCTGGAAATGGTTGTCTTAAAGTAAAGAAGGGATGCAAGACCATTTTAAAGGCTAAAAGACATAGACAACTTTACTTTCTAGATGGAAACAACTTCACGGGAGAGGTGAATTTGGTTTCAGTGAAAAATGACACCAATTTGAGGCATAGCAGAAGGACTTGAACTCCTGGTGAAAAAGGGCTATGTCGACAAGAACAAAGTATCAAGTCTAAATTTCTGCGAAGACTGCATCTACGGGAAGACACACAAAGTGAGTTTCTAAACAGGGAAGCACACTAGTACGAAATGCCTTGACTATATCCATGATGACTTGTGGGGAGCTCCATTAGTCCCTGACTCCCTAGGTAAGTGTCACTACTTCCTGAGCTTAATTGACGATTATTCTCGGAAGGTATGGGTATTTTTTTCTCAGGTACAAGGCTTTAGAAAGCTTCAAAGAATGGAAGCGGCTAGTGGAGAACCAAACATGTTTAAAGATCAAGAAACTAAGGACCGATAACGGCCTTGAATTCTATAACAAAGAATTTGATTATCTGTGCAAGGAGAGTGGAATATCCAGACACAATACCATAGCTTACACGCCTCAGTAAAATGGCGTGGTGGAACGAATGAACATGATAATTCTAGACAAAGTTCGTAGCATTCTCAGTGAATTTGGTCTATCAAATGTGTTCTAGGCGGAGGCAGTTAACACTATGTATACATGAACAATAGGATACCTTCAGCAGCAATGGAAAACAAGATCCCAAAGGAGGTATGGACTAATCAACAAGTTAAATACTCAAACCTAGAGATTTTTGGTTGTTTCTGCTATTTTCATACAAATGAAGGGAAATTGAAACCAAGAGCTAAGAAAGGGATTTTTATTGGCTACTTAAATGGTGTGAAAGGTTACAAAGTGTGGTCCCTTGAAGACAAGAAATGCGTTATGAGCAGGAATGTTACATTTGACGAAGAAACTCAGTACAAGAACTTACGGTCTCTAACAGATGAAAGAAGAAACAGAAATCTGGAATTCCTGAGGATTGATCTTAGTCAGTTAACTCAAGATCAGACAGAGAGAGTTGAAACAAGTCAAGATGAAGTTCAGGAACTCGAAAGCGACAGTGAGCATGAGAAGTAGAAACTGACTGGATCTTCAGAGTGAGGATATTAATCTTGCAAACTATCAATTGGCTCGAGATAGAGAAATGAGAGAGATCAGAAACCTGCATGGCTTACTGATGAGAACTTTGTTAGCTATGCAATGTTAGCTTCAGAGGATGGGGATCCGCTTGAGCCCTCTGATTTCCAAGCAGCAATGAGAGATCCTCTAAAAGAAAGATGGGAGGAAGTTACTAATGAGGAAATTGATTCTTTATACAAGAATGACACTTGAATTTTGGTGAAGTGACAAGAGAAGAGAAGAATTGTTGGATACAAGTGGATCTTCAAAAGGAAATCAGGCATCCTTGGAGT
Organism: Biscutella auriculata; assembly: GCA_900406285.1. NCBI lineage: Eukaryota > Viridiplantae > Streptophyta > Magnoliopsida > Brassicales > Brassicaceae > Biscutella > Biscutella auriculata. Next base: position 8,590 of record OVAO01001079.1, read on the forward strand.
TGAAGCCTCGCGGTTCAAAGCTCGTCTGGTGGCAAAGGGGTTCTCTCAACAAGAAATCGTGGATTACAATGAGATCTTCTCATCGATCGTAAAACATGTCTCCGTAAGATACCTTATGTTTATTGGCGTTCATGAAGACTTGGAATTGGAGCATCTTGATGTGAAGACGGCGTTTCTTCACGGTGAACTAGAAGATGAGATCTTCATGTCTCAACCTTATGGTTTCATTAAGAAAGGGAAAGAAGATTGGGTTTATCTTCTGAATAAGTCTCTCTACGATCTCAAGTAGAGTCCCAGCCAATGGAACCAGAAGCACTCTGGATCAATGTGTCTACATAAAGTTTATCAACGGTACCTACATATATTTGCTGCTTTATGTATAGGATATACTCATTGCTAGTTAGAATATGAAGCTGATTTCTGATTTGAAGATGAAACTAAACTCCAAGTTCGAGATGAAAGACCTTGGAGCAGCTAGAAGAATCCTTGGTATTGACATCATAAGAATCAGAAAAGAAGTCATTCTCAAGCTATCTCAAATGAGTTATTGGGAGAAGGTACTTAAAACTTTTAGAATGGATCAAGCAAAATCAACCAACATGCCTATGGGTGCTCATTTCAAGTTATCAGCAACAAAGCCTGAAACGTTTGAAAGAGACAAGATTTCATGAAATATGTTTTGTATTGTAGTGTTGTTGGTAGTCTCATGTATGGGATGATAGGTAGCCGACCTGATTTAACTTATCTTTTGGGTTTGATAAGTCGCTTTATGAGCAATCCTTCAAAGGAGCACTGGAATGCAGTCAAGTGGGTTCTTAGGTACGTTCGAGGATCTACAAAGTATAATCAGTTGTTCAAACAGGGAGTTGAGTTCAAGATATGTGGCTTCTGCGATGTAGATTATGCAGCTGATGTGGATAAGAGAAGGTCTCTATCAGGATATGCTTTTATGTCTGGTGGATGTGTGATCAGTTGGAAGTCTAGTCTGCAAAAGGTTGTGGCTCTCTCAAGTATCGAATCTGAATATGGAGCAATGACAGAGGCAGCAAAAGAAGCAGTTTGGTTAAAGAGTCTCAGCAAGGATTTCAATTATGATCAAGATTCAGTGATTTTCAGTGACTCTCAAAGTGCTCTGACTCTTGCAAAAAACAATATGTTCCATGATAGGACAAAACATATGGCTGTTAAAAATGCAGTTTGTTCGAGAGCTCATTGCAGATGGAAGTGTGAGCTTATCTAAGGTGCATACAAGTGAAAATCTAGCTGATATTTCATAAAGGTTCTTCCTATAAGTAGGTTCAAGTCTATTTTGAATCTATTGTGACTTTCTGAAACCTAAGGACAGGTTTCTACCGAGGATGGATCCACTTCAAGGCTTGTATCAGAGAAAGGTCTTCCTCAAGAATCGAACCAAGGTGAAGTTTGTTGGGTTATTGGTTATGCATTCTTCTATAAACCGGGTTCTCCTCACCTTATTTTCTCTGATTTAAGCTGGTTTAGTTCTGGTTCTGAGAATATCAGATTAAATTAGTCTTAATGTCAATTTGTTGGTTTAGCTGATATATCCAATAGTCTCATTATGTTGACTAAGTGTCTCAGGGGTCTTCTAGAAGCGGAGTATAGCAGATCAAGATTCTGGAGTGAAGAATCTTGTGTGGAGCATTTGTTTTTTTACGGTTATAAGTTTTTGGAGTTGTTGCAAGTCAAATATAGAAGTTATAGAGAAGATGAGTGATTTTATTGAGAGTAATAGACGTGAGAGAGAATCAGAATCATAAGAGCGAAGAAGAGAGTTTATCTTTGGGGTAGCTCAGGGTTCCAATTGTATTCTATCTTTCTCTTTTCTATGTGTTTCTATCGATTGCTTATCTTGTAAGCTTGAGATTGTGTATCGGGATTGAGTGGTGTTCATCTCCGATTGTTGATGTAACTTTCTTGGAACAAGTTTTGATTGTGGATTCTGAGTGCAAAGCCTCGGCCAGACGTAGGGAAGCATTCTGCTCCTGAACTGGATAAATTTACAGTGTTCTTTACTTTTCTGTATTCAATTCTGTTTGTGTTAAATCGTTGATTTAGTCTCTAGGTTTCAAATTTCCAGAGTGCATTTAGAATCTAAGAAGAGTTTTATCAAAGTGATATTCTTGTTAATGTGAATTGAACTAATAAATCTTGAAATGTAAACTAGTCAAACTCTATGTTTGGTCTTGGATTATACAAATTTTAAGATGATGAATTCACTATAGATTAGCCTGTTTTTACTTTAAAAAAGCCTAACAAAAAATTTCTATGTATAATTTTCCGTGTGTTAAATCTTAAAGCGGATAGAGTAACAAAGAATGCTCTTCTATTAATTATGTAAATATAGAATCTCTACTTTGGATCTTATAACCATCTTAATGATATGGTTTTGTTGAAAATAAAAGATATAGAACATAAATTTATTGTGAGAAGGGTCTTTTGCTCAAACGATAGTGTTGTGCCTACGCCTTTTCACTAGGCGAGGACTTCGATTCGCCGTGGAAACGTTGATCCTCCTTCCATTATAAGAGTATTTAGCTATTGGACCGACTTGTTGTTACCCAAACAAATTTACAAAAAAAATAAAACAAATTTATCGTCTGGATTAAATTTGCAAAGACATATGATTGCAATATTTAATTTGTTTTGTTTAGAGTGGACACTTTTAAAGTGTTTCAAACTAGGTTAGTGGTTGAGAAGTGGAATTAATAAAACATGGGGTTTGGTCAGATATCCAAAAAGACCGCTACATACGTAAACCTGATCCACTCATATTAAGAGAGGGTAGAGCTACCAATATTTCCAATTTTAAAAGTTTTTTTTCTATTTTCTCCCCAGCTTTATTAATTGGGATCGCTTTTTTCTTTATCTCTTTCGCGTTCACATTGAACTACTAGCTAACATAAATGCGTTACGAAATTTTTGGTGTAATTAAAGTTTATAATGTTGGGCAGATCGATTGACTTTGGATTTTGATCCGAGAAGACTTTGATCGAATGAATATATTCTTTTGATTTGTAAATATATTATGATCAATCACAAATTCGTTGCCATGACATATATGCCAATCATACGATAACGTATGTAAGTTTGAGTAAACAAGACAAAAGAAATCTACTTAAATACATACAAGGAGTGCAAATTAAGCTTATTGGATCAAAAAAAATATGGGAAGCAAAAGTCCTAATTAAAAACACCCTAATAGTTTAATAATATTGCTCTAATTATAGAGTTTCCAGACACAGATAGACACAATGGCATTAAAACCATTCTTTATATTAGAGGAAGTGAGGGAAAGTGGTGTTGATGAGAAAATTGGCCATGATGTGATTAGTCTTCTGCGTTGGGTGAAACGAGTCCCAAAACACATACTTGTCTGCATTTGTACATGTGAATGGGTTATCTCTTTGGCAACCATATCCCATCTCGAACATCCCCGTCGCACAACACGCAGCTGCAGCCACCTCGAAGCCTTTCAATTCAACAACACGTATGTATACATGCTGAGTTAAGTATACACAAAAAGGTTGGATAGTGAAGTTATAATTTATAGTTAACTGATTTGATTAGATTACCAAAAGAGGAAGGGTTGTTGATGATACGCATGAATGGTTCATAAGGGTTTGAGAAAACCAATGTGGAGGCAGGAAGTTCTTTGCTCAGCTTCTCAACGAGCCTCTCAAGCTTCCCATTGAACTGTACGGCTATGTCATTGTAACGTCCAACGCACTCACCTCCTGTGCCGATGTTTGTGGCTCTTTCTAAAGGCATGCATCCCATTGGAGGCAATCCACCTAGTGAGATCTTTCTAGCACCAAGTCCGTGCAACTTCTTCACAAAGTCTTTTGCGATTCCAGTTAGAAAATCTTGGTAAAGAGCGACAGAGTACTGAGTAGAACGGCCTGGAAAGGCAAAGTAGTTCTCCAGGAAATCGTTGGTTCCTATGCTTATGAGGTAGAGAGAGTTGGTTATGGTCTCTGTGGCTTTCTCTTTTCCTTGGTATGCTTTTAGTTTCGTTTGGTATTCTTTGTAGTATTCCAGTTGTTTCCACAAAGGAAGTACAGACTGCAATTGAATATGATTACAAAAAGGTAGCAAAACTATATAAACAAATACACCCTTAACTTTATTATATATATATATATATCATAACGTGAATCTTGATTTCTAATTTATTTCTAAAGAAAACTAGTACTATATACCTGTTTGCATTAAATTTGAATGTTACTCTATATATATATATAGGCAAACTTATTATCTAATCTAATATATAATGAAGGAAATGATGCTCTCCCGTTGCGACATGTGGCACTCTTTCCATATAACGATCATAATTATATTATATAATACGTCTAGTTTATAACAAAAATATAATGGAAGATTTGGTAAAGTGTGTAGTATGAAATTGAAGAGGTCATCTACGCGGATTTAATTGTACATAACACTTTATATAATCTAAATTCAAATATTTAAAGAACAAACAAAATTAAAACAAATTCAATATTTAATGTATAGTAATTAGTACACTATTGAAATGTGATAATAAGTAAGAAAAATATCGATAAGTAAATATTTCAAAAACATTAAAAAAATTATTTGGATGATTAACTTTAAACTTCTTAAAATAAGATTTTATATTGATAATACATATAACATTAAATATTAAATAGTATAAAATTTATGAAATGAATTTATTTACTTCTTTAAAGTGAGTTAGTCATCATTTTGAAATCACATGGATAAAATCAAAGTAATACAAATTTTAAAGTTATTTTTATGATAAAATGATAATATATTAGCTAACAATTACAAGCACAATAAATTTTGAAATTAGAAAGATGTAGTGGACAAAATAAATCAAAATATATCATGTAAATAATAAATTATAAAATATAGAAAAATATAAGTGGATAAAATAAAACAAAAAAATTATATAAAAGATAAAAATGATGAAAATTAATATTCAAAATTAAAATAAAAGGTACAATTATTATAATATTTAAATTTTGAAAATTAATNNNNATTAATATGAAAGTAAATAAAAATACTTATTTTAAATTTATATATGAGTTTATTATGATTATAATATAAATTTATAAAATAACACATAAAAATTATTGATAATCGGATATTATATTGATTAAAAATATTTTATATCAAATACTTAAATAAAATTTATATAAGACAAAGACTCGCGTATCACACGGATTCTCTCCTAGTTATAATAAAAATACAAAGATATGTTAGATATATTAGGTTCTAAGTTGATAATTTCATCATAAGTATTATTTCCATTTTATTTGATTTTCTGTTTGTTTTAATTTAATCAAATTTCTACATGTATAAGTACTACTTTTAATGTTTTGTGACTATTCATAATAGACTATATTTAAGAACCTGTTATATTATGTAGTATTTATTTAGTATCTGAGTGAATAAGAAAATGTGATGTAATAAAGTGTGAATATAATTAGAAGAGGAAAAGAAAAGGTGGGTACCAAAACATCGGAAGTGGCATTGTCATAGCCAGTGGCAGCAGAAGCAAAAGTGACACCAGTTGCAAACTCTGAAATGTTGTAAGAAGGATCCAAATAAGCCGGAATGATTGGTTTAAGTCCCAAAGCTTCAGACATAAAATCCGTAGCAATCTTTCCATTACAAAACCTTCCGGTTGGTTTCCCACCTACAAAGTCACGTCCATACGGTTCAAAGTTGCTTCTTGCGACTGTTGGGATATAATTGTTGTTTCCAGCATCAACTGATGAGTCGCCGAACACAACTATCGCTGGTATCTTACCGGCTATTGTTATTTCCGTTACCAACATTGTTTCAAATAACATAAATGTGAAGAGACTGGTTAACAAGTGTCCCATAATGTTTTTCTTTCTTTATGTGAATTTGTGATTACAACACCTCTCTCCCTCTCTCCCTTTTATAAGAAGAGAAAAAATGAATTGTTTCATTGAATAAAGAGAGGTTGTGTTGTGTGTTTCTCAATTAATGCTGATAAATTCTGGTGAGACATTCATTATTTTCACCACTATTTCTTCTTTCTTCCTTTGCCGCTCCATTAATAATCTTCTTTTACCGTTGGATTTTTTCTTTTTCTCCTAAAGTTTTGTTTTACTTTTATTAGTTATATTATCAAATTGGGAATTAATTAGGGTTACATAATTTATCCCATCAAACCTAATTTTGTTCTATCCAGCTTCAAAAGACTCTTCAAATAATGTTTTTGGGTTTTAAATAAAATTGTATGAAAAAATATTGTGAAGTTAAGATTATTGAATCTTGTGGGATTGACTAACTGAGTCGCTCGAATGGAGTGATCACAGAGTCGTCGTTCATATGGAGCGACCAGAAAGTAGTCGCTCATATTAAGCTACCTCACAGTGGTCGTTTTTTATTGCCGACTTCAACAGCGACGTGGTTGATTAGTCGTTTCTCCGGATTTTGGCGACTGCTAGGGTAGTCGCCCAATGTGGTCGTTCTTAAGCGACCGTGTCAGGTGGTCGTTACGTGATCATAAAAGAGCTACTATTACTATTAAGACACTTTTAGTTTAGCAACGAGATATAAGCGACTACCGTTTGTGGTTGCTCATTAGTCGCACATATCCCATGTGCGACTAATGAGCGACCACTTCTGTAGTCGTTAAACCCGTGTTTTCTTGAAGTGTGATGCCTTCAGATTTTTTTTTTCTTTTTACCCGAGATGGTCTCATAATCTAGACATATTGATGTCTTCAGATTTTTTTTCTTTTTACCCGAGATGTTCTGGAAATCTAGATATATTGATGCCTTCAGATTTTTTTTTCTTTTTTTTTCCCGCGGTAGTCTCGGAATCTAGACATATTGATGTCTTCAGATTTTTTTTCTTTTTTTCTTTCTTTTTACCCGAGATGGTCTCAAAATCTAGACATATTAATGTGTTCAATATTTTTTCTTTTTACCCGAGATGTTCTCGGAATCTGGACATATTGAAGTGTTCAGATTTTTTTTTCTTTTTACCCGAGATGGTCTCGGAATCTGGACATATTGATGCCTTAAGATTTTTTTTTCTTTTTACCCGAGATGGTCTCGGAATCTGGACATATTGATGTCTTCAGATTTTTTTCGTTTTACCCGAGATGTTCTCAGAATCTGGACATATTGATGCCTTCAGATTTTTTTCTTTTTACCCGAGATGTTCTCGGAATCTGGACATATTGATGTCTTCAGATTTTTGTTTTCTTTTTTCGCAAATCCATATAAAAACAAACCCACCAATTCAATTGAATTTGTATTTTTGCATCTTTTTGGGACCCATCGATTTCCTTTCTATAGAGAACTAGATCGACCGTGTTGTCATCGTTAAAGCTTGGATTTTCTTTTTTGCTCCATTTTGGTCTTCTATCATCGTATTATCTAGAATTTGTATTTTGATAATTTCTTTAGATCCACAATGAAAATATATAGGGATAAAAAATTCTTACTATATAAAATGTTAAGCCGAATCAAAGATAAACATTTGAGTTTCGATAGAAAAATATGTGTAGAAAGTGAATTACAAAATATGAAAAGATATCACCAAAACAAATATTTCTTTCTTTTTTCCCTCTCTTTAGTCTCCAAAAGCCCCTCCTTTTACTTGTTTTTTCCTCCTTTTATAATCTTCATTCTCCATCTTTATTACTTAGCCATTATTTCACAACTTAATTCCAAAATTTGACCAAAGATCTTGACTCTACAATTAAACAATAAATTAATAGTAATATTTGACTAAAAACATAAATCTATAATATAATCATGAATTAATAGCAATATTTGATCATTATGACATAGTCACATAAATATTTATGCACATCCATTTCATTGGAATCATTTCAATGAAATGAGTTGAAATAGATCCGACCCATTGTGCGAGATTTGACACCAACAGTTAGGTCCCCAATTATTTTTGTAAA
>OVAO01001080.1:0-16548 GCA_900406285.1 Biscutella auriculata
TCTCACGGCCGTACGTGGTGGTCCCACGCCCTTGATACATGCGAACCAAGCGGGCGTATCGAACTTAGCTTGCCCATCACAGCTCCTCATCGTATCAGACCCGTGCCTCTCAAGGCAACCTCACTCGACCAGGATCTCCTTTGCCGCTTCAACAAAACCGACAAGCCACTATATNAAGCCACTATATCGATCTCTCCACCCGAGCACATGGCGGAACAGCCGAACGCACCGCCACCCCCGGACCAAATAGCAACTCTCATTCGGATCATTAATGAGAGGTTTGAAGAGTTAAGGAGAGAGCTCAATCCTCCTCAAGCACCAGCTGCTCAACCTNCAAGATGTGCGTCAACTTCCCCAACGGCCGAGAACTAGAGAACCATAACCGGAAGAGGAAGAAGAGTTTGCACCGCAAAGACTGAGGCCTTGGAGACATCCTCGAGGCCCTCATCCTAGACAGCAACCGGAGTGGGATCATGTTCGAAGGCAATTTGAAGGAGAGGATCAGTATGAGCCGCGTGAACCAAGAAGAGAACCAAGACGGGTTCCAAGAGAGCCGAGGCAGAGAAATGATTACCCAAGGCATTATGATGAATAGGATGACCTTTCTGACCACACTAGTCAAAGATCTCAAAGACCTTACCACCGTGAACCAAGGTATGACCGCATTGAAGGGCTTAAGATAAGGATTCCTCCATTCCATGGGAAAAGTGATCCGGATGCATAGCTGGAATGGGAGAAGAAGATTGAGCTAGTTTTTGAATGCCAATGGTACTCCGAGGTTAACAAGGTCAGGATGGCAGCTACGGAGTTCCATGATTACGCCCTTAGCTGGTGGGATCAATTGGTGACTTCAAGAAGAAGAAATGGGGAGAATCCCATCGAGACATGGACCGAACTCAAAGCGGCCATGAGGAGAAGATTTATGCTGAATCACCATCACCGAGACCTTCATCAATGGATTAGAAGGTTGACTCAAGGACCCAAATCTGTGGTAGATTACTTTCAAGAGATGGAGATGCTTCTCTTAAGAGCCGACCTTAGAGAAGCCCGAGAAGCCACTATGGCTAGATTTCTTGGTGGCCTTAACCGGGAAATTCAAGATCACTTGGAGCTTCAACATTACTTAGAACTAGAGGAAAGCTCCACAAGGCAGTAATGATTGAGCAACAGATCAAGCGTAAAGGAAAGACTCCATTCAAGCCATCTTTCTCAGAGGACAAACCGACTTACAACCGGGATTGGAACACTTTCAAGAAGCCCACGGCCCCAACACCCAATGAAGCAACCAAAGAGCAACCTCCAACTTTCAGAGACAAGGGCAAAGGGATTGCCAATCGAACAAGAGCAAGAGATGTTAAATGCTTCAAGCTATCGTCTGAAATAAAGTAATAATATATATACAATTTGTTAGGAATGAACTAAACATATATAGTTGATCTGCTAAAATTTCTTAATGGTTTGAGATTGTTATATTTAGATTTTGTTGTTGTTAAATATTGGTGTTGTTATAATTAGCTTTTGTGTTCTTATTTGGTTTGCTTGTAGTTATAATTAGATTTTATTGTTTTTATTGCTGTTAAGAATTAGTGTTGGTATTGTAAATACTTAACTTATATTTTTCTTATTGTTCTTAAGTAGGTATGGACGTTCGGTTTTAGTTCGGTTTTATTCAGTTTTCGGTTTTTGGGTTCGGTTCGATATTAGTTAAAAATAATTAAACCAAGTTTTTTTTATTAATTTTGGTTTAAAAAAAAAATTGGTTATTTTCGGTTTTAAAAAAATTTCGATTGTTCAGTTAATACAAACCGAAATTAACCAAGATATAATTAAACAACTATGTTTCTTTTGTCAATAACATTAACAACTCAAATGATCCTAATATTTTCTAATTCCTTTACCCTTTTAGATACAGAATCAAATTTTGTAGAGAGACGAGTTAGTGTAGTATCTCTTACAGCTTAGAAAATCATTCCAAAGACAGCTTTTATTTAGTTTTCTTTTGAATTATAAATGTAGTTTTTACACAATTTGGTCAAATGGAAATTAGTGAATAGGTCGATTACTTTTTATAGCAAAATACCATATCAAAATTACATGAGTTAGCATTTATTTGGATTAACAAGTTTATTTGATCATTTGTTAGCTTGATATTTAATTTTTTTATTTTGTAGGTGATACCAAACATAGCATCTTATGACTCTTATGAGCGTCACATTGCTGCACACATGGCAACACAAGGTTCTTTTAATGGTGATTCTATACCTAGCTATGAGCAGTTCCAGTGTTTTATGACACAAGATGCGTCATAATTTCAATCAAAAACGCCTCGAACACCTCAAACACCTCAATCCAATCCGAATACAGAAGGTTCGGGATCTATTCCACCAATGACAATTGATCAACTTTTGTTAACTCCGGGTCGGGAGGTTCTTTGCCAAATTGATCCCCATCGCAAAGGCGCGGCCACATGGTAATTCCTTATTAGGTATTTCGTTTTATTTAATTAACCATAGACAAATATGAATATAATTTTCTAATCTTGCAGGTTTAAGCATGATCCTAAGATGAAAATCATGAAGGCTATTCTAAAGATGATGAAATCTTACCTCAAGAAGATGTATCCGACGTATACTAGTATGCCATTCGAGGAGAAGGAAGCTTGGCTTCTAGCATTCGCCGTAATATTATATGTTAATTAAACATAATAATTTGTAATGCAATTCTAACTCATGTCTTATTTTCTGCAAGAGTTCAATTGAGATCCTATTCACACACCTGGTGTGCGTGAAGCTTTCAATGTTCAAGCAATGACGTCTTTCTCCACCACCGTACATGGGTGGAAGGGAAAATGGAAAACAGGATAAGGGAAACCGAGAGAAGGGAAACCAGAATGGTTTAATGATAACCTATGGAAAGGTTACATCAAACTATGGAAAAAGGAAGATGTAGTAGCTAAGACGGAACAAAACTCGCTTAATCGGAGAAGTGAGAGGGGTGATTTTGGGATGGCTAAACATCACACCGGTTCCAAGACATATGAAAGACGCAAAGATGAACTTGTAAGTTTTTCATTGTTATCAAATTTATAAAGATATATTCATTTCTCTATGTCTAACTATATGTGTTTTTATGAATACAAGACTATTGCAAATGGTGGACAAGAGTCATCTATGTTAGTTTTCTTGGAAGATTGTCCACAAGAGTAAGAAAACCGGATTGGTATCGGACGAGAGGGTGCAGCACATTCTTGACACTTGTCAAACTCAGACTGAACAAATTTAGTCTGTACGTCAATCTCAACCAGCCTCAGATGCTGGTGTTGTAGACTCGGTTGCCTTATCCCAATCCGAGATCAACAAATTGGTTCTCGATGTAAGTATTTATTACTTGTAATATTTCATCATTATTAAATAAGATTATGTAACCTTGCATTTAATATGTTTCTTATTTATTTTGAATTCTAGATGACCCTGAAGGTTAAAGGAAGGCGTTTCAGATTTGGTAGATTGTCTTATGGGGTTGGGTCTTCCTCGACTATATTTTTGGGAAGTTCCGAGAAGGAAGAGGAGTTCCGTTTGGCCAAAGAAGAAATTGCTCAAATGAAAGAGAAAGTATTTTACTTGACCAATGTGATCGAGAAGCTACTTAATCGATTTCCAGAGTTTACCCTAACGGTGAGAACTCCGACATAACTCACGGTTGAGTTTGTGCATGTTTTTTCTAATCTAATGTATAATTATGTAGTAAACTTTCAAACTTAGTATTTACGTTAACACTTTTGTTGTATGATAAGGTTTGTATTACTTTATTTAAGGTTCTAAACTATGTTTTTGGTTTAATTTCAATTTAATTGTATTTTAAAATGATTTCAATTGTGACATTATAGTTTTGAACTATTTGTGAAAAATAATACGGTCATAAAATGGTTGGGAATTTGTGAAAATAGTTCTAATAATTTTTAGGTAAGTTGTTGGGTTTCGGTGGAGAATTAGTCGGGATGCCGAGAGGATTCTGAGAGTAAAAAGGGTAAGAAATTCATGAGGAATAAACCGTGGGAAAGTCGTTGAAACATTTCACCAGAAACCCAAGGATATTCTATGAATAAAAAATGGTGAGAATTCGATAGGGACAATTGGTGGGAAAGTTGTAGCAATTAGTTCCAAAGGAAAGAATCGATGGTTAATTCGTGGGTAAAATACAATCCGCTTTCCCACCGATATATCCACGGTTTTCCTAGGACATATTTCATGGGGAATATTTCTGACCGTTTTCCCATCATTATATTTTTCCAACCAACGATTTCGCACGGATTTTGTTTCGTTGGAATTCTGTCACAAATGGCCGTTTCTCACCGATTTCATACTGAATTGTCCGTAGGAAATTGGCAAAATTTCTTACTGAATTATAGTTACGACTGAGTTATTCTGGTTTATTCAGTCGTTGGATTGTTTATCAATTTGATCATAGTTGTTGTTTATCAGTTTGATCAATTTAATCTCAGATGTTGGATTATTTATCAATTTGATCCTAGGTGTTGTCTGATACGGTTGAGTTACTCAGAGCGGCTGATGTATTTTATGATGATATTGTTCTTTTTATGGTTGAAGTTCTAATTTTATTGTATATGAACTTATATGAAACAGATTGGACAAAAGAAATGATACCAAAACAATAGAAATGATATTTCATTAAGAAAAGTCGATGGATTACAAAGGCTCGAAGGCCGATCTAACGATCTACAAAAGCCACAAACGGCAAAGCACGTGAAAATAAAGAGGAGACATATTGGATATGCTCGAAGTTCTGGGGAGGAGGAAAATATCTCATGAAGATGTGGAGCTTGAAGATTTTCCATAAGCAAATGTACATTCATTTTCATGAGTTGATAATTCTCCATAAGCAATATAAGTTAGAGCTTCCTCATCAACGAACAATCCCCGGCGAATGGTCATTATCTATATTGCATCTAGGTGAGTATGAATACAATGCCAAGTGACCGTCGCTCAGTATGAATACAATGAGGCGACAAGCTTGAGAAAGCATATCATGAGCGGAATGGCGGAGATGTCATTATCAGACTCCATGAGAAAGTCCTTCTGAGATTTGGGGCGAGAAGGCCAGAGAAAGTCAATACATAATAGTGTAGGGAAGAAAAAGTTACGAAACTAATTTGTATGAAACACATCTCCCTTTAAAGATGAAAAAGAAGAATAATTAATAAGATAATAAGATAACTCATTTGTTATTAAGATAATAAGTAATAAGATAATAAGAGGAAGTAATAAGATAATAAGATAACTCTCTCATTGAAAAAGTTCCGGCTGATTTTGTTTTAGTTATGTCTCATATCTCACCTAAGCCGAAAGTAATAAGATAACTCATCCATTAAAAATGAAATTCAAAAATACCGCGTTATATTTTTTACTCGATATTAATGTTGACTCGTTCTCTTACATCGGTAACGTAAACAGACATAATTTCCCTTTTGCTATGCCATCATAGTTGTCTAATAGGATATCAGAGCTGCGTGATAAGACATCGCAACTTGTAATATTATACATTATTTTGGGAGGTAAAGGGTTCACGTGCTAAGCTAATATTTTATTTATATTATTTTTTGGGGATAACAATTTTTGGGGAAAAATACTCCAACACTTTTTGTGGGAAAACGTAGTTTTAATGTTTATTATTTAGTGTTTTGGTTTAGTCTGGTACAAATGAGTTTTGGCTTAATGTGTCTGATTTAATAATTAAATATGGTTGATTGACATATTTATATTATGTATTGAAGGCTGAGTTATGATTAAAATTTTGTCTAAGTAACCTCTAGACGGCAGATTTACGGAATTGAAATTTCTCTAATACACCTGATTTTGGACAATCATATTTTCTTTAAAGGTCGATTTCTGGTTGTATTAAGGGTGATTTCATGGCTGATTTCTGGTTATATTACGTCGACGGAATTTGGGTTTCTTGTGCATTGAGCTCAACAGATTACAAAGGCTTGAAGGCTGACCGAACGGTCTACGGGGGAATAATGTTTTTTAATGGTTGAATTCTGTTTGATTATGGTTGAAGTGTGTTTGATTATGGTTGAGATAAAAATGATATTTCATTAAGAAAAGTCGACAGATTACGAAGGCTCGAAGACCGATCAAATGATCTACAAAAGGCATAAGCGCCCAAAACACATGAACATTAAAAAGAGAGGATTCTCAAGGATTTACTCCAGATGTTTCTCCGGCTGAGTGGGTTGGTGAGAATTACATGTAAGATAGGTATTGTTCTTGAACATATGCTAGTCGACCTCCCAGGAGGAATGAGGAGGAACCCATGGAATGGTCGCGATTTGTGATCCCTGATAGAATCTCCACGCCAACCAATCCACGGGGCGACAGTCACAACGTTCTGAATTGCATCCAACAGTATGGATACAACGACAAACAACCATCGATCAATAAAGATACATTGGAGCAAATGTATTCTCTATTTTTAAATAATAAGTCTATGTCAGGCGCATCTAGCTGGGTTGGTGATAACCCATGCCTTCGTCAGACACCCTCGAGAGTTTGACTCTCAGTCTCAGTGGAGACTCTTGTAATAGCTAGTGGTGTAGGCTTGTTACCCACATGACAAAAAAACAAGTCTATAAACAAAAATCAGCCGTCGAAGAAATATTATTAGCCAAAATTTGTAATTATGATGCTATGATGAGTTATTACGTCACCGATGTAGAGTACGTCTGAGCATTAATAACTCATTAATGACAGCTAAAAATATTTATTAAAACGCGGCTACAAAATTATTAGGTAGCCATTATGTCTTATCACGTAGCCATTATGTCTTATTACGTCATGTAGATGTCCTACTACGTGGCTACGATGTCTTAACACACAACTAATATGTAAATATTACAAGGCAAATGATATCTTGTTACGTCAACATTACCAAGGTTTTGGGAAAAAAGTATACAATAAATCAGCTGTAAAGAGTAACTTAGCAATAATAAATTCAGAAGTCAGCCACAATCAAACCCATAACTCAGTCGTATCGCAAAAACAATCAAATTATGATACAACTAAGTTATGCCAAGTTTTCAAAATATGACACGGCGATGCGATAATTACATCGGACAAGTTTTCACATTATGCCCACTCTTTCTACAACGAGAACATGTGTGTAATTTCCTTGGCCGTTTTTTTCAAGTGCGACCTCAAAATATTATTTCATTATTTTTCTTAGGTCTTCCTGGTTGTGGACGAATAAAAGGGGGCATGCACGGTTGTCTCACCACATTCTCTGGAACTTGATGCGCTGAATCGATAGGCATGATCAATCCAACGTATGCGTTTGACAAGAAATTGTTGGTATAGTAAGGACTACACAAGGATATACGACTATATTTCATGGGTTAAGCATCTGCGATTGTGTGCGAACATGGTAATTTCTCTCGTTGGATACGCTCACATGTGCACATTAACCTTTCCATGTTAATACCATACGAAGACTCCCCATATGTAACTTGAACGCGATGAGCATCGATAATTTGTGTCGTATACTGTATAGCGGCATCAACGCGACCCTGTCATAAATTATTAAAAAAGTTAAGGCGGACTTATGAAATGTCATGGCTTATTAGTTTAAGGATGGGTTATCGGAAAAGAAAAAGAAATAAAGGTTGGCTTATGAAATGTACGGCTGATTTATTAGTTTATGTTTGGGTATCAATACAAAATATAAAACGTTACGACTGACTTATGAAGTGTGACGGTTGACCTATCAGTTCTTATGGTTGACTTACTTGTAGTAGTTTCTCCACACCACGCGTAAGCATTGTTTTCTGGGATCGAGCATCCTCTCTCTGTTCAGCAAACCATATGTCATCATAACCCGTATCGATTCTAATATTTGGACAATGGTAAGACCTCTAGCGTTTGACAGTGCTTTGTTCATTGATTATGCTATGTTTGTGGTCATCAAATTTACCTTTCACCCGGGAAATAGACACGCGCCCATAGTTGGACATCAACTCTTTGGAGGTAGCCATGAAGTCCAAGATTAATAGCTTGAATCTCCTTGAAAGTCGCATTAAAATCATGCATCATAAAACACCTTGCCGCTTTCTTCAGCAGACGAAAGACATATTTTCCTTTGTACCATCCCAAAATGTTCTTATATAGATGGTAAGTGCAAAATTCCCCGATAAGCCAGAGGATAGACATTCTCAATTGATTTCCCTACCGAGTTATGCCTATCCAATATTATCGCCAGACCCTCGTCGTCGAGAGCATAACTTTAAGTTGCGTAAAAAACCAGTTCCACGAATCATCATTTTTAGGGTCAACAACAACGAAAGCTATTGGAAAAATCTGAAAATTACCATCTTGAGATATTGTTGTGAGAAGCGTCCCTTTGTATTTATCATTAAGAAATGTACCGTCGGCGACCACAACTTTGCGCATGTAAGGATACCCAGTTACGCTCGCACCAAACGCAAGGAACACATACATGAATCTTTGTTCCTCATCGATTTGAAGATGCACAATTATACCCATATTTGCCCTTCTTATCGTGTATAAGTAAGAAGGTAAGTTTTCGAACCCACTCTCAGGTGTTCCCTCATCCATTTCTCTTGCATGTTTCAGTGTCCTATGTGATTTCCAATAATCCATATGTCCACACCACCGTATGAATAAGTCAGCAGCATCAGAGAATTACATCAGTTACAAAGAAAATAAACCAGCTTCAGCGTAATATAAATCAACCCAATCATTTATATAAATCAACCGTAACTAAATAGATACATTTGTACCAAACTGCTTATTGATAGCTATTCCGATACTCGCAGGTTTAACGGACTGACCAACGTCGGCGACAATATCCTTGTACAACTGGCCTAAACTGTCTGGTGTTGCTTGTTGAGATCGATTAGCACGTTCGGTTACAGAACATGTATGATCCGAAATGTAAATACGAACGTAAAATGTTGGGGAATCCCCTTCCGTAGAAGCACGAACTCTCCAGAGACATCTATCAACCAAACACTCAACTACAAGTACATGCTTCGTAGATATGACTACATCAAAATAAAATTGATCCCTCACTGCAAGAAGTTTCAGTCGTCTGTCCAAATGGGATTTACTCTCGTATTGTTGCCCTACCGCAACCTCTAGCTTAGACATAACCAACCTTATAACCTCCAGCTTCCCATTACATCCGCTCATCGGCACGTTCTGAGGTCTCTTATTTAGAGGTAGCGTCGTTGATTCTTCGTCTACAACTGGAGACCCAACGTATGAGCTAAAGTTATCATCTTCAGACGACGCACCATCCGAGTCGTCGAACATATCAAATCGTCTTATAAATCCATCATCATCTTCGAATGGTTCATCTTCTCCGGCTACTTTATCTTTTTGTCATTCCACTTTAATGTAGCAGTCATTGTCATTGTCAATGTCACCAATGTGATCATCGCATTTAGATTCCACGTCTGAGCGTGCTCTGTCTAAGCAATAAGTCTATAACGTCTTACTCTTCCCTCCTTCTCCGTCATTTCGACAAACTTTGCCATCTTTTTCCTCTGTAGTCTCCTCGTAGAGACGAATATCTTCGATTTTCCTTTGGCTTAGAAAACCTTGCAACTACAGATTACTAGAGTATAGACTGGCTCTGTATCGGGCTGCATTGTTTTCATAACTCTATTAGAGAACATATAGCTCAGCTTAATCTGATGCATCGACTCATCCAATCTGTAATCTTTGAATACCCACTTTTTGAGTTGGTCGACTGTTGTTTCTACATTAATTGACAGAACTTTAGATGCTCTACCATCGTGTTCGAATACATATCTGTTTTTCTTAATCCATTTACCGGAAGCAGTACGTATCATATCATTATCCATAGTTATGAAGAAGAAGATGAAGAGATGAAGAAGATGATTACTTACTAATAGGTTTCCCTTGTATATATAACGGTTGTGCCGCCATACAAATAAGACTGATAAGTCACCCGCCATACTAACACATAACTCAGTCTACTTAAATCAGAAATACAAAGTAACTCAGCCGCAAGGTGAATGTTATTCTAGTAAGTAATCTCTCGCTAATAAATCAGTCGTAAAATGGCTGGGAAATCAGAAATCAGCCGTATTATGTGTTTTTTTGTTCATGTCAGCCGCGAATTAAATAGGTTGGGAATCATATATCAGTCGTATTGCAAAGTTCAAGAAGTCAGTCGTATTGTTAATATTAAGTAACCTTTTCAAGTTTAAAAGAGGATACGACTTTTTCCCGCCTTTTTCTGTTAACTTAAATTGATGAGGATATACAACGTTGGATTTCACCCTTTGCAGGGTTTTACATCTATTAAATGACTTCAATTTACGAGAGGGAACGACCTTTGATTTCATCCCATATAACGACGTTTGATTATCCTTTGTACCGTTTGTCAGCTATTAAATACTCCCCATTAATCCCCTCATGAACTCACACGTCAAAGCTTCTTGAGTAAAAACAAAGACACAAAGATGGCAACAAACATCATGGATTTACCCGACGGTATTCTCAATGACATCAGTGTTTGTGTCGCCAAAGACTGTGCACTTTATACACTAAGTCTAGGTATGGTTAGTAAGGCGTTTAATGCGCACTTCGAAACTAAGGCAGTTCTAGGCTAATATTCTCTGGAGATTTTTCCGTTGTTTCCTTTCTTTGAAGAACCTGAAGACGAAGAACGATACATGAGGTTTATGAAGAAACTTAGAGGGATGGAAAATGTCAAATCGTTGTACCACAAAGGATTGGAGCACTGCTTTGATGCAAGAATGAGGCTAGGAAAATGAAGAAAAGGAGTGGATGAGTTAACTCGTGCTGCTAATAGAGGTTCTCATAGAGCACAATATATTGTTGGGATTATACTTGTTTGTGCAGCAGGTGGGGTGCAAAAAAAAGAGAAGGTTATGGGTTCTTGACTAGGCTAATGCGACTGCGCCTATCACAGACAATTGCTGAGGTGCGCGCCATGCGGATTACGTTGAGGGATCATGTGATTTCGAGAACTGGATTCTTTGCGACGCAACACTTATCCATATACGTGCATGGCCCATGCGAATGTGGAGATGCTGCCTCCGTCACTGAGACGTTGGATTTTTTAAGGTTAGTGTATGGTTGGGAGGATGACTAGGTGTCGGTGGACGGCGACGTTGAAATTGTTCTTCTCTTGTCCGATAATGCTCAAGACTTTCATAAAATAATGTGACTATTTTAATGTGTTTTATATAACTTTTTAAATGTTTGTTATATTGTTAAACCTTAAGTTAAATCTTTAAATGATTGTTTGTTTGTTTCATATGACTTTTTAAATCATTATACCCTAAGGGATTATGACATGACAAATAAGAACTAATGACATGGATGATGACATGGCAAGTCAGTATATCAGCCGCCATATGAACACATAACTCAGTTTAACTAAATCAGCCATGAAATACAACATAAGACAGCCGCAACGTAAATTTTATTCTAGTAATTAATCTTGCGCTAATAAATCAGTCGTAAAACGGCTGGAAAATCAGAGATCAGCCATCTCGTCAAAAAAATCAGCCGCAAGGTGAATGTTATTCTAGTAATTAATCTTTTCGCTAATACATTAGCCGTAATATGGCTAACCGGACGTATAAACAAGTTTGTTCAGTGTCAGCCGTGGATTTAATAACTCATTCGTCTGATGATCATTAAACCAGCCATAATAAAATAACTTAGCCATCTCATAACTATAACCCAGCCGAGTTTTCGATAACTCATCCAACTGATGTATAAGTAAGTTGTAACTTGTGTACGTAACTCAACCGTGATCACATAAATCAGCCAGATTTATGTAAGTAACCTGTCACGAGCGGCTGACTTAAGTCATAAGAAAAGGTTTAATATTACTAGAATAGCATGCGACGTGTAACTCAGCTGCAAAGTAAACATAACTTAGCTGTATAGTTGAAAGTAGCACTTCACGGCTGCGTTATTAATGCACATCAGCAAATTCCTACATGGCGAATAACATTCCTATAAATACGTTTTCTGTCACAACGTAATAGAAGGGCACGCTTGGCATTTAAAAAATCGCAAAAATAAAAAAAGATTTGTATGGTTCTAGTAATTTGTGCTAAGTTGTGTGTTATTATAGTTAACTTCCCTAGTTTTAAAGGCAGTTTTCCATTCATCACCATTTTTCATTCTAATTTGATGATAGCCACTTTTCAAATCAATATTAGAGAAGATAATATAACCATGCAAATCATCTAGCATATCATCAAGTCTAGATACGGGATAACGATACTTAACCATTATGTTATTGATGGCTCGACAATCTACATACATCCACCAAGAACCATCCTTCTTAGGCACTAAGAGAACAAGCACGACACAAGGGCTCATGCTCTCAGGGATGTCGCCTTTTCTAAGGAGTTCTTCCACTTGTGTTTGAAGCTCTTTGGTCTCCACGGGGTTTGTCAATAAGCTGGACGATTTGGAAGTGTTTCCCCGGGAAAAAGTCAATTTAATGTTCAATATCTCTCATAGGTGGTAAACCCTTGGACTAATCACCTGGAAATACATCTCCAAACCTTTGCAAGATATCTTTAAGTTCATTCGGATACTCCGGTGAAGGGTTAGTCAAGCCACTAAGGGCTTCCTTATAAACAAAGAGTAAGGAAGCCCTTACAGTGCTAGTGTTGACTAGGAAGTTGTATAACTTGGTTGGCTTAGTATCCTTCTTACTTAGATGGACTTGATCTTGAGAGATCTCTTGAGGAGACATAGGTACCAAAGTGATCTTTTTCCCATTATGCTCAAATGAATGCTTGTTGGTGTGCCCATTGTGAATCACGCTCCTATCAAATTGTCACGGCCTCCCTAAGAGTATATGGTCGGCTTCCATGGGCAGCATATCACAAACCACTTCATCCTCATACTCACCAATACTGATTGGCACGATCACTTGAGTAGTCTCCTTCATCTCTCCACTTCATTGAGCCATTGAAGCTTGTATGGCTTAGGATGCTTCCTAGTCTCAAGATTCAACTTCTTCACCTTGTTCCCTAAGCAACGAGTGTGAAAAAAATTCTCCCTTTGAGCATTTACATCTACTTTATGAAACACTTGCAAAGCTATTCTAGTGACCAACAACTCTCCACGGGCTGCTTATTCCTCATACTCCTCCGTGGAATCTTCTTCAACCTCTTGGACAGTCACTTCAACCTCTTAAATGTACTCTCCATCATCAAGAAGAACAATAACCCGCTTGTTGATGCACTCAGTAGCATAATGACCTCTCCCTTGACACTTGAAGCACATAACATCTATTGACCGTGTGGGACTGGCTATAGTTTTGCCCTTATCCTTAGCCAAAAGTGGTTGTTCCTTAAACTCTTCCTAGGTGAGGGCGTGAAAGGTTTCTTGGAGGGTTCCCACGACTTGGGATAGCTAGGCCTAGAGTCCTTATTATAAGGAAGCTTGTAAGCGGTCTTAGCTCTCCTCTTGAGTTGTTGCTCAATCATAACGGCCTTATGCAACATCTCCTCGAACTCCACATAATGTTGAAGCTCCAACTGATCTTGTAGCTCACGGTTCAGTCCCCCAAGGAACCGAGCCATAGTGGCTCCCGTATCCTCTCTAAGATTGGTCCTCAACAAAAGCATCTCCACCTCTTGGTAATACTCATCAACCGTCTTAGACCCTTGAGTCAACTTCCTGAACCTTTGGTGAAGCTCTCTATGGTGATGGCTTCGCACAAATCTCTTCCTCATAACCATCTTTATTTCGTCCCAAGTATCAATAGGATGTTCCCCACTGCGGCTCTGAGAAGTAACTAGTTGGTCCCAACAACTTAAGGCATAATCACCAAACTTTGTGGCAGCAACCCTAACTTTGTTATTCTCTGAATACCATCTACAATCAAATAACATCTCGATCTTCTTCTCCCACTCAAGATAAGCCTCGTGATAACTCTTGCCTTGGAAGTGAGGTATCTTGAACTTGATGCCTTGTAATCCTTCTTGTCTCGGTTCCCTTTGATACCTTCTTTGAGACTATTGACTTGTGACATCTAAATACTCATCTTCTTCTTCCATATACTGCCTTTGTCGTCTTGGGTGTCTCCTAGCTCTCCCTCTCTGATACAAGTGACCTTCATCCTCATACCGCATTCTTCCTTCGAACCAACCGACTTGTTGTCTCGGGTGAGGACCTCTAGGTGGTCTCCATTGTCTCTCCCTTTGTACCATAGGTTCAACCACATAAGGGTCTTCATCGCAGTCTGGTCCATGCCTTGGAGGAGGAGGAGGAGGTGGTGGTGGTAGAGGAGCCTCGGGTGCTCTAGGAACCATGTGGGTTCTCACCAATTCTTCGAAACTTTTTCCATCATTCTCATGAGGGCACTAGCATAAGGTTTATCTTGAATCTCATTAGCAGCATTAACATCTTCAGGGGGATCCAAATTAGCCATTGGATCAAGCAAAAATTGAAAAACGGCTCAAAATGACTAAAACCGGTTGGACGATCGGTTTGTTCAATAGTGTGCGCGCGCGAGAGAGAGAGTGACGTCCGGTACGGCCAAAGTTGTCGACTGGTCGGCGTACGGATCGACAGCTAGCGATGGGTGCGGTAGAGAGGTGGCCCAACTCCAAAAACGCATATCTTCACTCGTATTCTTCAAAAACTTTCTTCTTTAACCTTGCACAAAAAGCCAAAATACATTCAAATATCATACCTTGGACGCCGTGAACACAAAACTCAAGTTCAAAAATGTATGGAAAGATTTAAGCACTTTTTCTTCAAATAAAGTTGAAAACTTTAACAGTAAAACTTGTGAACCACGAAAGTTGTAAACTTTGAAGAAAGATTGAAACTAACACACAAAATCTCAGAACGTTTTGGATAAAAATGGATCTTGAAAATCAAAGAACAAAAACTTACAAAAACTAAAAAGTCGATTTCTTTTTTGGTCTTTTGATTTGGAAACCAGCTAACAACCTAAACAATGCTAGAACAACACTAAACAGAAGCAAAGCAGGAAAAAGGTGAAATCTTTTTCTAGTTTTCGTTTTAGATCTAAAAGAAAACAAGCTAAAACAATGAAAGGTGAAAACTATAAGCAAAAGGAAATGAAACTCATTGATCTTTGGCATGGAAACTCTTCAAGTTGCTCTGATACCACTTGACATACTCCTCCTTAAGGAACAAAAATTCTTGAGGAGATCAAGACGGTGGCCACTTGAAAGCTTGGATCTTTAGATAAATGAGCAACAAATGGTGACGAACCTTGGCAAGGACTCCTTAGGCGTGAAATGATAAATAATGACCGATGGGTGGACTCGTGTAGGTAGTGGTGCGCGTGCGGCCGGCGGGCGACGGTGCGACTGGTACGGGATGGCGTGTGGTGAAAGGTGAATGATGGATGATGGGGATGAATTGCTTGAAATGAAAAGAACAATGGGGTGAAGAAAGAACATAAGGTTGTGATAAAGCTTGGATACACTCTCACTCTTAGATATGACACACTAAGAGGTTTTCCAAAGGATATAACACACATTTAGATATGAACTTCCATTAGAGAGAAATCTCTTGTTTTTTATTAAAATGAAAGCTAAAGAAAGCCAAAAGAGGCAACAAAGAGTTTAAATAGTCAAGGTTTCAAAAGGAAGCAAAACCCTAAAATATGGCAAGTTTAAGAGAAAACACCAAACATAAGAGAAATAAGGAGCTTAAGTGTTCTAATGATGATTAACTCTTGGATCACTCCTCTTTAGGCTTTTTGGTGGTCCATAACAAGGTATAGATGAGATAAAGAGCCTCATTAAAACCTTGGTTGAGAAAACCCATTGGGATAAAACTCAACGGAAGGAGAAAGAGTGTTCTACCTTTCATGAATCGAATTTAGCACTTGAAGACAATGGCATGGATCCGGTTCTTCTTCAATCTTCACGTGTTGGTGGTGACTCTCTAAGCTCTCTAAGGTATGCATCAAAACTCCAGCAAGTCTTTGTGCTCTCCCTCTTTTTATTGGACCTGTGGACACTTGGAAAGTGAGCTCTTCATAATTGGCATTGGCTTCATTGCTTCCCATGCTTGTATCAGGTTGGAACCACTCTCTAAAGATGAGGTGAAGGCTGACACATTGGCAAACAATCTCGGTAAATATAAGCTAGTTGTCTTACTAACCGGGAACTCAAGGAAAAGAGCACGAAACTTTAGAAAGTGTGGAGTTTTCAAAGAATATGGCAGATATGTACGGGTTGTCTGAGTACAAGTGGTTTCCAACCACGACCTGAATCTACGTCAATGAATCAAGGGTCGAAATGGTTTACAAGGTTGCAAATGGGATCAGATTTGACATGGGCCAAGTTATGTTCTAGAGAATTATGGAGCGAGGGCTCATTGGATCGGGAAACTTGAGTATTTTGTTTCCCTCGTTGATTTATGACCTTGTGTGCACTAGTGATGAATAAAAACTGAGTCCAAATGAGATCTTGAGACAACTGAAGGCGTACTCGCAAGA
>OVAO01001081.1:0-16544 GCA_900406285.1 Biscutella auriculata
GAATTCATGAACGTTGCAAACAGTCAACCAATCGCGCAAAGTAGTGGGGGTAAGTTTCCATGTATTACTTGCAAGAACGAAAAGTTTCTACATGGAACAAGAGTTTGGAATCATATGTTGCGTAGAGGATTTATGGCTGATTATTACGTTTGGTATAGACATGGTGAGGAAATGCATATATGACCTAGTTCTAATTATGTAAGTAATACTGATGAACCAAGTCGTTGTCCCGGTGAACATGAAGAAAATATAGGTAATTATAACAATATTGGGGAGGATAGATCTGTGGAAATGATTCATGATGGTTAATGAATCTATGAGGTTAGATAACCGAGATCATGATCAGAATAATGATCTTGGGTATCAAACCCCGGTTGAATTACCAAACGGTGAGGAACGTCAAAATGAGGAGACAAGGAAATTTTTCGAGATGTTGGAAGCTGGACAGAATCCACTTTATGATGGTTGTCATAAAGGTGACTCGAGTGTTTGCTCAACTGCCATGAAAGCTCGTTGTAAGGAGACATACACCTTCTGCAACACATTTGGTTCTCGCTCAACCAGCAATAATAGAACCCAAGTATGGTGGTCTGACTTTAAAAAAATGATACCCAAGAAGATTTGGGAGCTAAAACCATTATCCAGAAAAGAAAAGAAAAAGAGCCAAAATGCCAAGTTTGTTGCAATGAAGTAAATAGAGGGAAAAGAACCTGAAAGCGCTTGAGTCCTAAGGTTTCGTAAAGGTTTAGACACTTAGTTGTTGGATTCTACTAATACCGAGTCACTCTTTCATGTTTTGCTGAGTTTGCTTGCTTGGTTTACATAACTTTTAACTCATCGATCTAATTACTGAATTTTTTATAAACTTATTTCCCTCACTTATCTTTTGCATAGCTTGAGGACAAGAAAATGTTTAAGTTTGGGGGATTTGATATGCATTGATTTTGATGGTTTTGACACTCGGTTTTCATTTGCTTTGCATTAGATTAAGATGCATTTAGAGTCATTTAGGATGCATTTAGATTGCATTTCATATTTCAGGTGTGGAGTCGAGCTTAAACAGAAAAGCGAGTCAAAAGGGTGCAAAAGAAGTAAAAGTGTAAAAAATCAACATTTTCAAAGTTGACCAGTTGACCAGAAACCACACCGGTGAAACAACACCAGTCTGACTTGTGCAGACTGACCGATGTAGATTCTAGAAATCGACCCGTAGCTTATACACCGTTCAGAACAGACTGGTGCAGCTGACCAAGGAGGAATCACACCGATCAGCCCCTGACCGTTGCACATCACGCGGAACCACAAGACCAAGTCATTATTTTCCTTTTTTGAATTGTAAATTGGCTAAGTATTTAAGGGAGCCAATAACTAAAACCATAAGCATGTTTTTACCTTAGTTTTTCATTAAGTCTTATTTTTCCAGGATTTTTTAGATCTAGTTTTTCTCTCATCATTTCTTAAAAACTCTCTTGGAAACTTGAATATCTATTGCACTTCTCTTCTTTGATTTCTCTCCTTGATTGTGTATTACTTTTGATTTTCATTTCCTTCTTTTATTTCTCTCCCAAATCATGTTTAGAAACTATCAAAGTGTTCTAAACATGATGTGGGAGTAGTCTTCATAGCTTATGAATTAGGGTTGATTAGAGCTATTGATTGATTGTTTATGATGTTTGGAGCTTGATTTATTATATCTTCACTTGTTTAATGTGTTTAATGCTAGATTAGACTTAACTAGTCTCTTCTAGATCTTAGGAGAATTATCGCCCGAGAGGTGTTCGATGAAATGCCTGAATGAGTTAAACTTGTGTTAAATGAGGCCTTTTCAAGATATTATGTTAGGATTGTTTAATAGTTGCATAAACTAGAAATTTAATGCTTCTTAATTATGTATTTGGCCAAAAGATTGTGTGAATGCATGATTAGGATAAGGGTTTCTACCATGAGAGTGGATTAGCTTAAATCAGATAGTTCTTAGACTAATGATAAACATTGTACGATAAAATTGAATATCATGAACATGAAATTGACTGCACAATTCGATTGCACTGGTCCATATGCTTATTTTAATTCTTGAATTTACATTTCTTCAATCTTGTTGACTTTTTGGTTGACATTTTTGCTTTGTTTTTTTTAGTTAAATTGCTTGTTTAGGATTGTTTAGTGACAAAACAAATTCCTATTCGACTTAGACTAGGTAAACTCTCCATAGTTCTACTATGTAAATCCATCATGAATTGGTTTGACATTTAAACCCTAATACTATATTTGATTAATAAGAGGCAAAAACCATCTTATCACACATGAAGAGTAATTTGAATTGTTGCTGTTCTTACCACTGGACTGTATGTTTCAAAATAATCAATGCCTTCTTCTTGATTAAAGCCTTGAGCAACCAATCGTGCTTTTAGTTTGTTCAATTGGCCATCTGCATGAATCTTTGTTCTAAAAACCCTTTTGCTGCCCAATACGTGCATATCTTCAGTATACGGAACCAACGTCCATGTTTCTGTTTCATGGCAGTACTTAATCTCTTCTGTCGTAGCTTTTTTCCATCCTTTATCTTTTAGTGCCAAAGTAACTGTTTTTAGTTCTGGATATGACACTTTGTGAGCTAGCAGATGATACTTTGATTTGGTTTAGTAATGCCTGCTCTAGACCGAGTAATCATCGCATGTTGATTTAGAACGATTTTTTTTCTGATCTTGGATTAGTTAACTCTGAAACTTGTTGTGGTTGATCAGTAGAAAAGTCTTTCCCACTTGGTAACGTAGAATAGTTGTCGCCTATAGGACGAAGATCTAAGCTTGTCGTACGCCGATAACTATTCGTGTTATTAGTGGTAGACTCTATAACTTGATCAGGTGTAGATTGATGATTTGCTTGAGGTATTTCTGACTCTTGGTGAGATGATCTAGACGTGTCTGATATTGGTGTTTATGTCTTTCTGTTGTGATTGCGAAGGGCGACTGGTTGACACTCAAAGGTTGATCTGGAGTGTGAACATTCCTGCTACCAGGTCCGGAAAAGATTGGCATATCAACATGTGGAGGAGTGTGAACCGGAGTAGTATCAATAGATTCCACTTGGACGTTGTCTCCTTTGGAACTGTACTATCTAACCAAGTCTGAAATAGTTTGGTTCCCATTTGAGATAGAAGATGAGAGTACCTATTTGGGAAGGGAAACTGACTTTCATTGAACACGACATGGCGACTAATAAAAACCCTTCCCGTAGTAGGTAACATACACCTATATCCCTTATATCTATCATTGTAACCCAAAAAAACGTATTGTAGAGACCTAGGATCGAACGTGGAGCTAGCATAGTCTCGTAAAGTAGGGTAACAGGCACAACCCAAGGTCCGTAAGGATGTGTTTATAGGTTTTTGACCATAGAGAGTTTCATATGGGCTTAGCTGATTATTTGTTGATGTATATGGTAGAAGATTACCCAGAAAATCTGATTTGTAGAATGCTTCTACCCAATACCTTTGAGGAAATTTGCCTTGGAATAACATAGACAACCCCAATTCAACGATATGCCTATGTTCTCTTTCAGCTAATCCGTTTTGCCGTGGTGTATACAGACAATATATCAATTGCTTGATTCCAAATTGTTGGAGGTGAAGTTGGAGCAAATTTCTTGTAAACTCACGACCCTCATCACATTGAAAGGTAAGAATTTTATGCTTAGTCAAATTTTCAACCAACAACTGAAACGCAATGAAAGTAGTTAAGAAATCTGATTTCCTTTTCAATGGATACAACCAACAAAATCTTGAGGAGTTGTCAACGAAAATCACATAGTACCAAAAACTTTGACATGATATTATTGGTGTAGGACCCCAAAGATCACAATGAATACTTTCTAAATGTTCTTTGGCAACAAAAGTAGAAGCAATAAAAGGTAACTTAGAACTCTTTCCAAGCTAACACGCTTCACACATCCAGCTGGAACTTTTATTGATGATGACTGATTTTTTTGCAGCAAGCTTCTGAAGGACCTTTGGATTCAGATGACCTAATCTTCTATCCCAAACTTCTTATGAGGCAGTCTGTTGTCTGTTTGGATAAAAGGCATGCGCTTGGTGGTCCTTCCAGAACATACAATCCGATACGGTGGCTTCCTAAGGTTAGGAGCCTCTTTCTTTCCTTATCAGTCACACACACACCATTACAGTCAAACTCAAAAGAACAAGGATAATCTTTTGTAATTCTAGAAACTGACAGAAGGGATTTTGCAATATTATGACATACAAGTACATCTCTAAGGGGAAAATTACCTGATGATGATGGTAGAGATGTAGAACCAGTATGTGTAATAGGAAGATAGTTGTCATCACCAACCATTGCCGAGTCTGAACCGTTATATGTTTGTGACTGCTGAAGATTGAGAGGAGAGCTTGTAATGTGTGTTGAGGCTCCAGTATTCAGATACCATTTCTGTCCCCCTTGATCCGACACATTAGTTATACGCATAAATGTAAGAGCACTGTTCATCTCTTCATATTGATAACTGTTTTGAACCTATGCCAACATTTCAGAGTTAGATGACCGGGCTTTCCGCATATCTGACAAATCACACAAGGCTCTTCACTATAGGATGACCCATAATATGTTGAAGGAGAGTTTTTTGGTGAAAGCCGCGTCCTTTGGTTGAGAAGTAACCTTTTCCTCGGTTATTCCCCATTCTTCCATAAGTATTTCCTCTGCCTCGATTGTTTGACCCATACTAATTTTGTTGTGTGTCGGTTCTTGCAGCTGTGAACGCAAGACGGGGAGGAACAACATTATCGGGTGAATATCACTACAGTCTGTTTTCACAGCTTGTGAGACGAGGAATAATCTCTTCAAAAGTTGGACAAGGAGCCGAACCCATCGTCCCTTCAACGTTAGCTTCACAGGATCATAGTCTCTTCCTAGACCCTTTTGAGCTGCAAAGATCTTCATCTTCCCTGGTACTGGGCTTCCAATGGATTCTAGCTGGTCGCACACATCTTTCATTTCTTTTAGGTAATCACTCATCTTCTGCTCTCCTTTTGTAGAGTTCTAAAGTTTTCGTTGAAGCTCGAACAACCTAGAAGATGAGACTATTGAAATGGCATCCCAAGGCAAGCCAGACTCCTTGAGATGTTGCGGGCCCTCTAACAACATTGAGAGTATGTTCAGAAAACGACCCCAAGAGACATGACTTTACAACACGATCCCTTCTCACCTCTGCTTCATAGTCAGGGTTATGTATTTATTGAACTCTGTCATCTGTTCCTGGCATATGTAGAGTGGGTTCAAGAGCTGGTAGAGTGCCATCAACGAACCCCAATAACTTTGACCAAAAAGGAAAGTTTCAAACTGATCTTTCCATAGAGTGTAGTTTTTCTCACTTAGTTTAATAGTAACACAATTTGAGATTTGAAGAATAGGTGGAGAGTAGATATCCACAACCATAAGTTCTTAAGGTAGTCCTACAACTCTGATACCATGAAGAAGAACTTTAGAAAAGATAGAGTTTTCTAAAATTCGTTTATTACTCTCTTAAGGTTTATTAAATTGCACAAGCATTATTTATACTAAAAGACAACTAGGGTTTTAGCTAGGGTTTTTGGCTAAGGACACGTAGCCTCTTGGAGTATAGCAAATCTGTTTTGTAGCTTTAGTCCTTGTGTACTGCCACTGCAATTTGTCTTTTTCTCGATTGCTTTTTCAAAACCTCTGACGTTCTCTTTTTCTGTTTCTTGCAGGTTTTGACTCTTAGGCTTGAGCTTCCATTCTTGAGCAGAATCTGAATTTTTAGCATTAGGTTTTACCATTTGGGGCTTCTGGGCCTTTATCTCTATTAAACACAAGTCATCTAAAACCCACAAATTGATACAAGAAACATGAATAAGTCCAAGAATGGGATGAAACCCTAAACCTAAAATCCAACATCAAAATGAAGTCGCCGCAACCCCTTTCAGAAGCTTTCGGTCCACCGCTACAAGTTCCGGCCACTACAAGCAAGGTCTTGATTCAAAATAAAAGCGGTGATTATAGGCAAAGGCCGCCTTGCTCCATTCCCTGGCGCCCAGGCATTCGCAGTAGAACCAAGAAAGAAGCATTGCCGTGGAAGAAGCTTACTCTACCGCAGACCCATGAAACGGGACCCAACTGGGCAGATCAGAATCAGAGAGGACAACCAACCCGTAAACGCAACTAACCAAGGCCTCGATTACCACCGTCGCACCAGAAAATCAAGGCCAAAGGCGAGGTATCCTCCAAGAAGCAGTGAAGAGGAGCAGAAGCCCTACCGAATCTCGAGCGGAAACCTCATTAGATCTCGACACGAGGACCTTGGGGGCCGAGATCAGAGAGAAAACGACCTTCCGAGCAAAAGGATGGGCTGAGCGTCACGACGCCGCAGAGGTTTCTCTGGCCAAATCTACAGATCCGGTCGCTTTTGCGAGAAAGGATCCCTCCTTTGACACCGAGACTGAAGCGGACGGCGAGACGAATGCACGATACACGAGAGAAGATGTTCTGGTGGCGGCGATGCGGTGTTCTGCCGCTCTATTCTTCTACGAAAAACTCTCTGGTTAGGTGAAATATTTTTAGTCAGAGAGAGGATAAGAACGATAAGATTAGGTTGCTTTTGAGAGAAAAGAATCCCCCTCATGTTCCATGTTGACATGTAAATTTTTATTTAGTGTAGTATAAATTTTTCTTTTCTGTAATTATCAATATATACGAAAAGAACACTAATGATTCTTACAAATTAACAAAAAATAAAAGTTAACAAAAAAATTAATAAAAAATTATCTATAGCCAAAAAAGAAAATTTTTTGGCTACAAAGATTTAATTATGATATTGTTACGAAAATAATTTTGTGGATATAGTGTCATGACTAGATCAATTTTGTGGTGTTTTCATAACAAGTTTGTCACAAAATATTCAAAGTTTTATTTGTGGGTATTATGACACTGATTAATTTCGTGGGTTTTTCGTGTCAAAGAAATCAAAAGTTTATAAAAAAATTCCAAATTAAATTATAATTATAAATAAAAAATATATTAATTATTTAATGTTAATTATTAAGAATATAATAATTCTTAAATATATTATTTTATATTGTATTTTTAAAATTTACAAATTAAAATTCAAAAATTTTGAAATACAAAAAAATAAAAATCACCTCAGTCGGACGCTCACCTCGCCTCCCAGCAGACTTGCCTCAGCCCTCTCTCGCAGCTCAGCATCGCTCGAACTTATCAGACTTGCCTCAGCCCTTCTATTTATTTTTTCTAAATATTTTTTCATTCTTTGTTAATAGTTCTTTTTTCAATTTATTTTGATGTATATTTTATTTATTCTTTGTTAATAGGTTTAATTTTCAATTTGTTTTTCTCTAAATATTTAATTAGTCTTAGTTAATATTTTCAATTTTCAATTTTATTTTGATCTAAATATTTATTAATTATATATCTTTTATCCATTTGTGGTTTAGGGTTTAAAGTTTCTTCAATGGTTAGAGTTTTAGAGTTTATGATTTAGAATATATGATTTAGTGTTTAAATTATAGGGTTTCAAATATATGATTTAGAGTTTAAAGTTTAGAGTTAAAAGTTAAGAGTTAGAGTTTAAAGTTTAGAGTTTAGATTTATAATATATGATATAGAGTTTTGAAATTTGAGTTTTGAGTTTAAAGGTTAGAGTTTAAAGTTTAGAATTAAGGGTTAAAATTTTAGACTTTAGGGTTTAGGATTTTAAATATTATTTTGAAATATTTCGTTTATTTTTCGTGTAACTAGCCATGACAAAGCCACAAACTGTTTTGTGGCTAACATGAAAAAACCACGAATTTACCACAAAATATGTTTAAAAGTCACAAACTCTTTCGTGGCTAAATCAAACTAGCCACGAAAACAGTTTGTTTGTAAATTCATGGTTGTATTAATTTAACCACGAATACATTTGAGTTTTTTTCGTGGCTAAGCTAGTCCTGAATTATATTGTGACTATTCATGGCTTTTTTTTTCACGAAAGCCACAAAAGACCATATATTTTAGAATTATTTTTTCGTGATATTTTTGTAGATTTTTTTCGTTTAGCCACAAAATATTCATTTTTTCGTGATTATATGCATAAACTTTACTAAAAACTATTTTAGTTAAGGAAATGAAGATTTATTTAATAGTAAATGCTTTTAAAAAGTAGTTGATAAAAAAACAATACAAGAAAATAAAAATTTCTTTGATTGGCTTAATGCTAAAAAAAACTCTCGGTCTCTTGCAAGAAAATATTGAGCGCGCGGCTGAAATACCACATTGCACCTGTTTACATGGCTCGCTGCCACAATGTGAATTTGAGTGTCATCGCTGATTTAAATGAGTGTGCAATTACAATAAGAGCCCCCATTCCCTTAATTAAATAACAAAATAAAAAGAAGGTTTACATCACCTCCCCCGCTTTCACCAATGCGCCTAGCGCTAGATAGTATAATTTCGACCCGGCTTATTTACGATTTAAAATCCCTGATTTCCCAAAATTTCCTTAATTTCGTTCAATTTCGTCGACCTAAAATGCAAAATCGAAGCTCCAACAACACATCACCTGAGCGGGACCGAGCTTATACTTTATTCTCAGTCGTCCCCTACACAGCGTATACGTTTATGTAGCCATTCATGAGCACAATTTCTCCATTTTGCCAGGAAATTACGGGATTTGTGAGAAACGTTTATAATAATTCGAATGACAACTAGTCAACTGGTACAATTTAGAGATGTTGTATTTTTAATATTTCGAATGACAGTTGGTTAACTGGTACAACTTAAAGATGTTGTATTTATAATAAATTTGAATGAAAACTAGTCAACTGGTACAATAATTCGAATAAATTTTCCGTTTTTTGCTCCATCACAGAGACATCAACAACTTAAGAAAACACAACATTAAATAAAAGTTTATAATAAGAGGAGAGAAACACCAATCTACTAATTAAGGAGCAAATGTATGTTGATCACTCCATAAACATAAACATAAATATAAGCATAAACGCTGAAACATAAGCATAAACATAAATAAAACTACCACCGACTGAAGTACAAGCAATTTGTAATTTCTCGGTCCCAGAAACAAATGTGACATAGGGTAGAAGTAGAAGTAAGTTTGTCGGACATATCGTCATAACCATCCCAACCAAAACCACACGGTAACAAGCTGTTCGGCCCACAGTTGCACCTATCACGAACATAGCTTGTTGTGAGTTCTCTCGCCATCAGTCTACCCATCCATAAAACGGTCAAAATATTTTCACTAATATTTTCGGTCTCCTCCAACGTGTGTGACAACATGGGTTTCATAAAACAAGATAAGATGTCGAAACCCTTTTGCTTCGATTCGCCACAATTGCACATAAGGATCGAGCCATAAACATACCATGCTGGTCTGTTTCCTTTGTTTGCAGCGTCTGCTAACTGTTTGAATCTTCTTTGTCTTCTTTTATCACTGCTTTTTGGGGAGAAGTAGTTTTAAAGTCATGTTCGGTACAAAGCTTCGATGCTTCCAGCCCTGCGAAATCTCTTCAGTCTCTTAGATAGATGGCGTAATGGTTTTGCGTAATGGTTTTGCATCCCACATACTATAAGGGGCTCGAGAATAAGAGAGTTTAGCCATCGAACATCGCTTGAGAACGTATTTAGAGTTGACATGTTTTTTAAAGCCTTTTGACACTCGCTCGAGACTTCCAATCTCGGAGAAGTTATTATCGGCGACACGAAGACATATTTCTTGGAGAAGATGGTCGTGTAGATTATTAAGAGAAACTTCTTCAGACAATATTTTGAAAGAATTTTTTCTGTTTTGGTGATGGCAGGGTAATGGAGAAAGTTAACGGAGAGAAGAAGAAAAAGTAGGTGGCTTAATAGATATAATGATTCAATGGGAGCAATGAATGACAATTAATGCTAATTTTATTGATATTTATTTTGATTGAAAGGGTGCGAGCAAAGTTTTGGTTGGTTAATCTCAAACGGCGTAATGAGGATACAACTAGACTACTACTGGTTGGTTGGTCGGTTGAATTAACCTTGAATTAATGACGGATTTGGTATAAAACCATTTTGTACGGTTTAAATGAGGGTTTGCAATTTATTAATTGGTTGTAGATTAAATTAAAATAATTTATTATTTATGTTGGTTAAATAATTATTGTGATACAAACAAAGATAATTAAAAACGAGTTCGGGCATGGAAAGTGTATAGAACTGACTACTATATTCGACTGAGTTATGCATGGAATATGTGTACAACTGGACAACTATAGTCGACAGAGTTATGCATGGAATCATAAGACTGAACAAAGATAAATAAGCTGAATAAAACATTTGGAAACATAAAAAAATAAGATCACGTAACATCTCGATTTGAAGATGCCAAAAACATTTAGGACAACCGTCAAAGGGCTCGAACAAGTTGCCAAAATTGGACTCCAAAGAACAACTTGCTGTAGGACGACGATCGTCTGTTCTCCACAGACGCAGTCCATGTCTCGCACATATCCTCATAGAAGTTCAATCGCCGTCGCAATACCTCCCTGTAAAAACATTAAATAAGTATTTTAAGGTCTACCATCCGTCTCTCCATCTCGTTTAAAGATTCAAACAACGTTGGTTTCAGTAGGGTATCCAACATGTCGTAACCTTCTTGTTTGCGTTGCCACCACCGCAAACTAGAATCAAGCCATAAATATATCGGGCTTTGAGGTGTCTGGTCTGTGCAACTGATTCTAATTGTTGCAGCCCTTTCAGCCGTTGCTCTGTTCTTCTTCTGTCGAAGCGGTTGGTTATTCCTTCCGGAATAATGCCTCGGGTATACCTGCCTGTCGAAATGTGTTCATTGCGACGGCTAACCTTCTGACCTTGGCACCGTTTCCGAAGATTGAAACAAAGGGGAGTTGATGCAGAACACATTCCCGTCGAATTAGAGTTGATTTCCATTGCATGTTAGAGACTTTTGACACCATCTTGATGTCGTGTAATTTAGTGAGAGAAACTTGATGTCTTCTCGCCATCTTCAATCGGCAATGTGGTTTAATTCTTTGTTCGTTTTTTCTTGATAAAGATAAGAAGAGGTGCAATTAATGAGGTGTGATTAATGAAGGAAAGGGGATGAGACATTGATTTGATACAAAAATCTACAAGTGTTTAATTTGTTTTGATAACTATGCCTAATGATTAAACATTGGACTCTATGACTGGACTAATCTATTTGACTACCTGATGTCATGGTGATATCATACATTTAATAAAATAAAACATGTCCACGATAAAATAATTAAGGCCCAATAGTTTTAAAAAGCGTAACTGATTATGAGATCATGAAAATTGTAGTATTGAATGAAGTGTAGAGTTCTTGAATAATATTAATTGCACGTGAGTTCTCAGGTATGTCATACAAGTACAAGTACAATTACAATTACAAGTACATTGTCAGTTCATTGTTCTTTACTTGGTTTCCTTCAAAAATGGTTAATTTTCATTCGAAAGAACTCATGTCCGCTTTCCCAAAAAGGGGAAGCATTGAAAACCGTTTCTCTCTATATTTTAGGAATAAAATAATGGAATATGAATCTCTAAAATAATTCCATATTTTAGGATAATTAACGTAAATATAAAAATAAATGGTGATTATGTTAAATTTAGTTTATGAATTTGTGAATTATGCTTAACTCAAAATTTGTGAATACGTGAATGATGATTTCATCAAAGTTTTAATGAAATCGTAATTTTCGTATTTCGTTTATAGGTTTCCCGTAGACAACATTTCATATTATATGGAACCTTATACCATCTTAAGACTACTATGATGTCAAATCCTTGAATTACTTGATTATGCATTAATTTTTATATAGGAACATTAGTAATCATGATTAAAATACTATAATGATATGGACAACTACAAATTAATAGATTATATGTAGGTTCAACCAAAGATTTCATAACAAGGTCAAAAGACAACTGTTAAGGATATGGAACTACTCATTTCGTGTAGACAACTATGTTCAGTTATTTGAATTATTTAAAATTTTCACTCATTTCTTCTTTGTCGTTTTATGACTACGTTGTCGTATCATGTATAAAGACGACGAGAATGTTGGAACTCGGGAATGTTCTGTTTGTTTTATCTTTCCTCGTATATTACTTTTTAAAAAATTTGTTCTCATTGGTCCATTGGTTTGATTTTTTTCTCCACCCAATCAGAAAACGCCACGTAGGCGGTTCTGATCCCTTTCTAAAAAATGTAAGTTCAGATCCGATTTGACATTTTAATTCATTTTTCCATTATTTTTGGGTTTAAGAACCCTTCATTAAGAGCCCCTTTTCATTAATAGTCATTAATCTATTTTTTGGGTTTAATTCACATCAATTATTAAATTATCCCCCTTTTCATTAAGAGTTGTTCATCTAATGCAACAATTCTCCTCTCTCTTAAGCTTATTAAAGAAGCACTTGTCTTCTTCAACAAAAGAAAAAACACAGTGATCAGAACGAAAGAAAATCAAACATAGTTAGTATGACGAACAAAACTTCTTCTCTGGTTAATCTTCCCGACGAACTTCTGGCAGATATCATATTTCGCGTGACGAGGTCGAGTGTTATAGATGGTGTATCTCTCGGGAAGGAATCCCAAACGTTTAGAAGGCACTAGAACACTGAAGGCGTTCGAAGAGAATGTCATCTCGGTCCCCTGGAATTTGAACCAGCCATAGGAGACAGTGGAGAGAAAATGAGTTTAGTCGTAGCCATGACACAGTTTTGTCAGGCTGGGAATTCCGATGCACTCTACTGGGAAGGAATCGCTTCCTACATCGACAACAGAAGAACAGAGAGAGCAGATGAAGGTCTGGCACAATTAGAAACCGCTGCAGAGAAAGATCACATTAAAGCGCAACATCTCTACGGCCCGATTCTAGTCTGTTTGGATCTCGAAAGAAGAGATCCAGGTTTTGACATGTTGGCTACGCTTATGAAACCATCGTTGTTGAAATCCATGCGTCGAATGGCACAATTGTATGATGATCTCACGTCTAAATATTTACCGATGTTACATGGAGGTGCAAGTAAGGCCGTTGATATTCTGTTTGAGTATCATTCTGATTGCGACTGTGATGATCCAGAAGGCAACCATGTTTATATGGAAGAAGCGTTTGGATGGAGTGCCAAAAAAATTGCCTCTGAGCTCCCCTAATGATCTGATGTGTCAGAAATATTTCTGGGACCATGAAACGAATATCTTATTTCATACTGTCTATGCACCCTTGGCTTTAATGGTTCAACTTTAATTGTAAAAGACTTATTTATATCCTGTGTATTTACATTACGTCTAGTTGTTCCAGTTGTCCATAATTTCATGTCTTATAATAGTCCATTTATCCATACTTTCCTATCTTATAGTATTCAAGTTGAGCATAATTTTGTGTTTATCAATCAATCCTAATTCACACATAACTTTTAATTAATTAATTTGAAAAGTTTTGAGTTGTAAAAGAACATTAGTTTAATTTACAACGTGTCATTTAAATCCCCATTTACACACCTTCTTCTCTTACCCAATACATTTTTGTATCAAATCAATTTAATGCTCACATCGCATTATCCCACTCTAAAACAGTAGTCGTCCAGTAGTATAATCATTACGCCGTCTGGAAGATGACGAACGAGTATGACGAGCTCAAAATTCTATTTGCACCCTTTCAAACAAAATATATATCAATTAAATAAGATTTTGTGTCATTTATTGCTTCAATTGCATCATTATATCTATATAACCTACTACGCTCCCCACTACCATCATTAAATTGCTCTGTTATCTCGTCTTAGAAAAACCTACCAAAATAATTCAATTCATTTCGAAGACGAAAGAAAACCATACAGAGTGAGCATGGCTAACGTCACAACTCTTTCTTTGGCTAATCTACCCGTCGAAGTTCTAGCAGATATCACCTTACGCGTGGCGAGGTCGAGCGTCAAGATGGTGCATCTCTCGGGAAGGTATTCCAAGCTTTTAGAAGGCACTGGAAGACTGAATGAGTTCGAAAGGAATGTCATCTCAGTCCCCTGGAATTTGAACCAACCATAGGAGACAGTGGAGAGAAAAGGAGTTTAGCCGAAGTCATGACATAGTTTTGTCAGGACAGGAGTCCTGATGCACTCTACAGGGAAGAAATCACTTCCTACTTCGACAACAGAAGAACGAAGAGAGCAAATAGAAGTCTGACATAATTAGAAGCTGATGCAGAGAAAGGTCACATCAAAGCGCGGTATCTCTATGGCCTGACTTTAGTCTGTTTGGATCTCGAAAGAAGAGACCAAGGTTACGACATGTTGGCTACGCTTATGAAACCAAGGTAGGTAGAATCCATGTATCGGATGGCGCGACTAAGTTACGATCTCACGTATAAATATTTACCAAAGTTATAGGGAGGTGCAAGTAAGGTCATTGATATTGTAGCGGAATATCATGGTGATTGGAGTCATTGCCACGGTGAGAACAAACTCGAGATGTGGGAGTTTATGGACCAGGTGTATGGATGGGGTTCCGAAGCACACGAGGATGGCCCCCTGATGATCCAATGTGTCTCAGATGTTTCTAGGAACGTGAAATTATTCTCTTACTTCATTGGCTTTAACAGTTGAATTTGTATTGTAAGAATTACCTTAATTTCCAGTTGTCCATAATTTCTAGTTGTTACAGTTTTCCATAATTTCCTTTATCACTTCTAACTTGAGTTGTGATAGAATATAATTTTCAACATGCCAACAAAATTTAAATTACAACCTGCTAATAAATTTAAATTTACGACCTGCAAACAAATCAATGCATAAATCCCCTTTTAATACTCTTACGCAATAGGATTTTGTAACAAATCAAATCAATGCATAAAATCCCTCCCACTACATATTATTCTCTTCATTAATTTGCATCACAATTTTGTATCACAAGAGCATGGGGGCTAACGTTGGAAGAACTTATTCTCTGGCTGATATACCCGACGAACTTCTGGTAGATATCACCTTCCGCGTGGTGAGGTCGAGTGTTATAGATGGTGTATATCTTGGGAAGGTATTCCAAGCGTTTAGAATGCACTGGAACACTAAAGGCATTCGAAGGAAATGTCAACTCGATTCCCTGAAAAACGTGAATCAACCATAGGAACAGTGCAGAGATAAGGAGTTTAGCCATAGCCATGACACAATTTAGTCAGGCCGGAAATCCCGATGCACTCTAAAGTGAAGAAAACGCTTCTTATTTCGACAATAGAAGAACAGAGAGAGCACATGAAGGTTTGACAAATTAGAAACCGCTTCAGAGAAAGGTCACATCAAAGCGCGGTATCTCTACGGCCTGATACTAGTCTGTTCGGATCTCGAAAGAAGAGACTAAAATTTCGACATGTTGCTACGCTTATTAAACCATCGTTGTTGGAATCCGTCACTGAGATGAAGGATGTGAGGAACAATGTTGTGTTGGATCTAGACCTTTTACGGGAAGGTATAGATAAGTCCAAAGATATGGTATTTGACTATGTTTCTGATTGCAGTTGTGACAAAGTCCACAACTGGGATTATATGGACAATCTGTTTGAATGGAGGGAAGACGCAGTTGGACAGTATGACCCTCCTAATGCTCCGATCTGACAAGAATGTTTTTTGGGACCATGTAACCACAATGTTTTTTACTGCAGAAATAACTTATTATTCGCCATAAGTTGCACAGTTGTAAAGTTGTCCAAAATTTATGGTTTGTTTAATGTTCAATTTTGTTTATAAACTCAAATCAAATTGTCGATTAGGCTATCGATTTTCTCATTTTTTTCGATTTTGGTAATCGAGATTTTGTTAAAGACAAACTCATAATTTTAAATAATGGAGTCCCAATTGATAAAATCGGGTCAGTAAATTTGAAATCTTCCAGATAATCGGGTCCAATTGATGAAATCATGTGTAATTTATGCAATTGGGTATGTTTCTGGTTTCCGATTGTTTTTGGTTTTTGGTTTCCGGTTGTTTCTGGTTTCTAGTTTCCAGTTGTTTCTTGTTTCTAGTTTCCGGTTGTTTCTGGTTTCCGATTGTTTTTGGTTTCTGGTTTCCGGTTGTTTGTGGTTTTATCCAGAAATATTTTGTGAAGCGGATGGATTACTAGGTTCACCCAGATTTTCCTTCGTAATTATTCAACTTTTGCTTGGACAGTTTCATATTTTACCATTTTCTTTTATTAAAATAATTGTATTACAAATCATTTAAAAAACAGTGATATTTCAACCTCGACTTTATATTCTAAGAACTTCTTAGACATTCATCCGAAAGTATTCTACATAACTCATGCTAAAGAACCCATACTAAAACTTCCAATTCTAATTAGTAAAGTGGTGAAAAGAACTATCAAACTCTGAGTTTTATAACTTCTGGATTTATATGTTAAATTGTAATAGCAAAAATTATTAATAATTATATATATATATATATATATAATATGTTATATAAATTATCTTTATTTTTCTTCAACAAAAA
>OVAO01001082.1:0-16541 GCA_900406285.1 Biscutella auriculata
CATCGACAGAATCATAGACGTATGAGTCATTGCTAACCAGGGAGGAAGATTGTATGGAAATAAGATGATTGGCCATATGCTATAACTTAAACTCATCGAACCAAAGGGATTGAAACCATCTGAAGCCAAGGTTATTCTCACATTTCTAGGGTCTGAAGCGAAATCTGGATATTTAGTATCAAATGTTTTCCAAGCAACACCATCTTTTGGATGCCTAAGCTTGCCATCACTCTGATCATCTGTTGCATGCCATCTCATGTCAGAAGCTGTTTTCGAAGACATGAAAAGACGTTGAAGCCTTGGCTTCAAAGAGAAGTACCGTAAAACCTTTGCATGTATTTTCCTCTTTTTCTTATTCTCCTGCGTTTTAGACGTGGCTTCAGGTATTGCAGTGGATTCTTGTTCTTGAGTTCTTTCTGTCACTTATGATGCTTCTATCACTTCTCCTGTTTCAGATACAGTAGTACTCACTTTATTTTTTTCTTCCCATCTAGATAATTGACATACCTTACACTTATCTCTACTTGCATCTCCCTCCCACATCTCTAAATGTATCCGGTAAATTCACCATCGGAAATGCTTCTTTAATCAACTCAACCACCATTGATATCCCTTTGTCACTGATTCCACAAAGACATTTAATGTGGTACAACTTCAGAAGAAATGTCAGCTTCGTGAACTTTGGACATCCACTATATAACTCTTCACTATATTCACCAATCGAATCATCAAAACCAGATCCTTCAGAAGTATTAGACTGCTCATTCCTAATGTTGTTTACTGGCTCTTCTGTGTTGATTGATGGCACATCATCAATGTTGTTAGGGAATATATCATTCAATAGGTCTGTCATTGAATGATCTATTTCAACTGGATTATTGTGTATTTCACCAATAACCTCAGTAGTATTGTCAGTATCAGTCAGGTTTTCTCCATGAAGGATCCAGTTAGTGTACGAAGACAAAAACCCATAACACTGTATATCATCTTTCATATCTGATCTCGACCTTGACTTAGTTAGACAAAACCGATTACACGGACACTTAATCAATTCAGCATTAATGTTGCCAAAAGAGAAATCTAAGAAAACATTTATTCCTTTTTTAAATTCCTCAGACAAACGATGTTTGGTAATCCATGACTTATCCATTTTAACCTATTATCATTAACAGAAAGTGGCAAATCGTATTAGTTTTATAGATCGTAAGTTCAATAGATTTCAAAACACTTTTCACTCAACTTCAAATCAATAAGAACAAGGTAATAAGAACACATGAAGTAACATGAATTCATTGACAGCAAATTGTATTTTATCAAGCTACACGAACATATCACGGATGCTATTGAAACACTAGTAATAAATAACATCAACTACATCAAAGAATTCACGGATTATTAGATGAGGATTTAATAGTGTAAGTACCTTTTCTAGGATCAGAGGTGTGGTGGCTGTTGTGGTTTGCGATAGTCGATCTCTCCTTGCTATAGAAACACCTAAAAGATATATATGTAGCTAGATATTATAAGAAACCCTATGATTTGGGATTAGGAATTGCGGGAAAACTAAAAATACTACTTGCCCACGAGCCAAATTTTTCTGTTTTGCAATAACTGTTTCATACTTATAAAATATTATCCACGATCAAAACAGGAAATACAATCAAATACACAATATATTTTGTTCTAATTGCTTACGAGTTTATTGGTTTATATTACAGTATTCACTAAATACTCTTAGCAAAAAAAATGCCAATTTATACTATCACATTCAGGTTATATAATCATTCATATCCACCTACTATAAAACCTTTAGAGTAAAACACACCAGAACTCAAAGAACCAAATTTATCGGATATACTTATCTTATAGATAATCTGAATTCTCTTTCTGGATTCCATCGGGAGTAGGTTGGA
This sequence comes from Biscutella auriculata, assembly GCA_900406285.1. Taxonomy (NCBI): domain Eukaryota; kingdom Viridiplantae; phylum Streptophyta; class Magnoliopsida; order Brassicales; family Brassicaceae; genus Biscutella; species Biscutella auriculata. Next base: position 1,914 of record OVAO01001082.1, read on the forward strand.
GATGGAAATTGAAGCAGAACATGTTGAAACCTACAACCAATCGATTCCAATTTAGCAATTATTTTAGGTCGAGCAGAGCTATTTTGGAGAGTAGATCGATAATTAGATGAATATTTGACCAAATCAAGCCACAATAGTTTAATTACCGTGTCAAATCGAGAATTGATGTAGGTTCAGTGCTGGAGGGCCGAGCAGAGCTTTAACTGGTCCCGCTTCACCGGAAAATCGAGCTTAACCGTACAATCCCGCTTCACCGGACAATCCTCTTCACTGGACATCTCCGAGCTCCTTCTTCCATCACACATGTAGCTCTTGAAAACATCGCACAGTTCTTCCATCTCACAGCTCCGGCAAACACGACACAAAGCTTCGATTCAAATGAATTACAAAAAGAAGATGATTGAATCGAAGAAGATGATTAATTGAAACACGGGAGATGAGTAAATGAAACACGGAAGATGATTAATTGAAACACGCGTGAGAGATGAAACGAGGAAGAAGATTGAATCGAAGAAGATGAGTACTGTGTCAACTGATGTAATCGGGAAGAGAAGAGAAATCTACTCTAGATTTATTTTTTTTTGTCTCTATGTCAATATGGGCTACAGTGGGCTTTCTCATATTGGACCTGTTATTTTATGTGGGCTATATAGTATCAATTACCTTAATGATATTAAGTTATATCATTTGATTATGATACAAAGTATTGTCATTTTTCGAAATATATACGGCATCGATTATTTAACGGAGACAAAGTTAAATCACTTGTTGAATTGATACTAATTAAAAATTCCAAATCACTAATTATAAGTGATACGAATAAAACTATATAACATCATTTTTCCCAAAAATGATGTAACTAAACTCGAATGCAACATCATTTAACAAAATTGATACAACTCCCTCAGATCAATATCATTTGCAATTAAGTGATTTTCTCTTGAATCATTACATGTTATGACACCATAAAATCGATGCCATAGGGCCGAAATCTTGTAGTGTTTGGATATGACTTAAGAACTCTTTTCGAACATCTTCTCCACGAAAGCTCGAAAACACATCATGTGATAGTCTTTTCTTTCTAATCAACAATGGAAAAAGAGATTTGAGTCTTCAAATTTTTTTTTGTTCTTCGAACTCTTTGAGGTAAAGGTCTTCCCCTCTTATTTAGATGCAGTTTGTATCTTATTTTTGTTTTTATTATTTTTCAGAGTAGAGTTTTTATCAAAAAGACTATTAAGGAGTGGAAAACGATAAAGAAATGGTTGTTTTAATGATTTTAAGAGCTGTTATTATGGGTTTCTTCGGGAGATTTGTTTGTTTCTTTACTAACAAAATCAAAAGTTTTGAAGTAGAGAATGGTTGGGCTATTGTGGTTTACCAAGTGGTTTTTCTTCATGTGGTTTCTGTGCGTAAACTTTTTGATACAGAGAATAAAATTAGTTTTTCTGATAGTCTTTTTATTGTTGCTATCTTAGTAGTTGTAGGATTAAAACCTAAGAAGATTGGGTCCCATGGTTTAAGAATCTTTCTCACCTATTTCTCTTCATTTTGATTAGTGCTTTACAAAAATTCATACCCAACATATTCATCATATCCTGATCCTAATGACAACAAGGAAAACATCCTAAACACAGAGAAAGAAATCTCATTACAAACTATTACTAATTTTTTAATTTCTTTTTTGTGTAATTGTTGTTTTCAAATTTTTAATTTTTGTAATTGTAAACTTTGGTTTTTAGAAATAAAAATATGAACTACATCAGAAAGTTTTTAATCAAAAAAAAGAACCATCTTATTTAGCTAGGCACACAAATTTCTTTCTCTTATTATTTTCTATTTCTTACATATAGTGATGAATCCTAGGTGAGTTTTTGGATAATAAATAACGAATCTTATAATTTTTGTGGTTTTAAAAATATCTTAGGGCAATCATTTTTTCTTATAAAAAGTCAAATATAAATTCCATCAAATATAAATTTATTTTTAAAGAAATAAAGTAATAGTAATTAAAACCGTATAAATATGATGTGACTAAAATTTAAAATATCAAATTAACTTTAAAATAAAAAATATTCCCTCTTAACGCGTTTAAAACGAGTCATCTTCTAATTTGCCCCTATTTATAGGAATCAAATCTCTTATGTGTACACTTAATCTCTTATGCCCCTTTTTAATAATTATTTTTAGATTAAAACTCAGAACCCCAAACCAAACTTCTCTCCTTTCAAAACTAAACACTAAGCTTAGGTTAGTGAATATATGGGAAAATATGTAATTTCTATATCCTTCATAATTCGAAAAAAAAATATTTTAAAATCATTTTTAATCGTAATTTGATGATTTTTGTAAAAATATTTCAAAACGGTTTTTTAATTTTTGAAATATTTTATAAAAATGCGTGAAATTAAATAAAAAATATTTGTGGAAGCAATTTATAAAAATATTTTTTATGACATATAAAATTAAAATATTAAAGTGTGGACAAGAGAGATGAATGAACTATAGAAATTTTTGAGGAGATAGCTCATTTAAAACTAACTAATTTCACAGTCCAAACATAAAAGTCGTAACAAAATGAAAAACAACTGTCTAAGAGAGTTGATTAAGTAAAATACATTTGTTTAGGTAAATTACATGCTAAAATTCCCACTTTGTCCGTTTCAAAAAGTGCACCACTCAAAATTTGCAAAATTCAATTTTACAAAGGTTTTTTATATATCTTATAGAGAAATGAATTAAATTTTGCATATGCCCCCACTAAAATCTAGAATATTTTGATTTTGCCCCAGACATATTTTTTTTCTGTATGTAATATACTTTATTTAATAATATAATTTAGATGATAGTGATGACATGAGTAAACCCTAGAAATAAGTTTTCATTATATATCCATTTACAAATATAATTGAAAGGTATAAGAGTAGGATGTTTAACTGCAATTATATTTGACAATTTATATTTGTACAAGTGCATTTCTTTATTCAAATAAGATTAGTTAAAATGATCAAAATTCACTTTTGTCCCTGAGCAATAAAAATAATTTTTTCCTTATGAAATTTCTCTCGCAACCTGAATCTCATTAAACATTATAATTTTTATTTCAAATATATTTCAAGAGTCTTTATTATATTAAAACATAATAAAATCTACCATAAAAAATTATAAAAGATTATAAAATCTATTTCATTACAATAGTATTATTTATTTCTAATAATACCTTTTATATTTAGGATAGTATAATAATATACTTTTATATTTGGATTCATATACATCTTAACTATATATTAAAAATAATATTAATACTAAATTTCCAAATCAAAACATAAACAAATAAGCCTTCCAATCTAACAATTGCTATTTGATGATGATAGTTTGTTTGTTTGGTTGTCGAGCCACGCTCTTTGAATGTCAATAACTTCTACGTTGTTTAAATCTGTATGAGCTTTCCTTTCGACAACGCATAAATTACCAGAAATCCTCCCTCTTTTATGGTTCAGAGATTGATCGCTATTCTCAAGTTCTGCTTTCTGAATTATTAGACATTGATTCCATAATGGAGAATTCTGTTTATTTAGGTCTACCAACTTGCTATAGCGGATCAAAAAAGGAGTTACTGGCTTTTATTACGAATCGTCTAAAGGCTCGTTTAACATCTTGGTACTCGAAACCTCTTTCTCTAGGTGGAAAGAGACCTTGCTGAAGTCAGTAGCCCTTTCTCAGCATGTGTATGCTATGAACTGCTTTAAGCTAATGAAGCATCAGTGCAAAGCGATCAATTCAGCTCTTTCGAATTTCTGGTGGCCTTCATGTGCGGATAAAAAAACATACCACTACAAGAAAACAGGGCTAATACCGACGGGCAAATTCGTTGGAAACAGCCGTTTCCAACGGAAAAAGTCTGTTGGTTCCGTGTCGTTGGTAATTTTTGACCCGTTGGAGTCCGTTGGAAATTTCCAACGAGTTATTGACGGAACAAGTCCGTTGGAAATTTCAAACGGGATAGTGACGGCTGTAGCCCGTTGGAAATTTAAGAATTTCCAACGGATTATTGACGGAAATAGCCGTTGGTAATCTATAATTTTCCAACGGATTATTAACGGATAGATCCGTTGGAAATTATAAACTTTCCAACGGATTATTAACGGGCATATCCGTTGGAAATTTTAAACTTTCCAACGGATTATTGACGGACATATCTGTTGGAAAGTTTAAATTTTCCAACGGGTTTTTAACGGAAATCATAATTTCCAACGGATTTTCTACGGACAGTCCGTTGGTTATTTAAAAGAATTTTTAATTATATAATTTTAAAAAATTAAATAAAATTTATTAAAATAATTCGAAATTATGAAAAATATTATATAAAATAAATTTAATACTAGAATTAAACAAAATATTGAAAGAAAATATTCAAATAAAATATTAAAAGAAAATATTCAAACGAAAAATTAAAGCGAAACATAAAAAAAGTTCGAGAAATAAAAAAAAACTAAACATCAGAAGGTGGGTCAGTCGGTGGAACATAATCATCGAATTTGCCCTTCACGTACGCCTCCAATTGGTCGACCTTCGCTTGGTCTTGAGCATGTCCCCATATGTTGCGTAGTCGGTCTTGAGCAAATAAAAGAGCATACTGGCAATGCACTTCATGATCCGGGGTATCAGACATGCCAAACCTGAGACCATAAGAAAAAAATTAATTTGTAACGATTAAAAAAAACGAAAAAATTATAAAGTATAGAGAATATATAATACTAACCAAGTGGTCCCCGATTCGAGACTCGGGAAGAGCGGAATGCAATGGTCGCTGTTGGGCATCGCGAAGACGTCATCAATGGACAACCGAGGTGCAACCTCGTGTACGGGGTGGAGGACTTCCGGTTGCCCTCCAATGTGGCATACCGAAGGAGACGAGCTAATAGATGCTCGTCCACGACCACGGCTCAAAGNGATCCTCCACGCGAAGGAGTAGACTTTATCATTAAAATAAAAAAAAAAATTATTTTTAAAAAAACAAAATTATATAAATTTATATAAATTCAATAAAATTCATATTAATTATAAATATCATTTAAATTCATTAAATTCATTAAAATAAAGGTTAATAATAATCTGATAATTATAAAATTAAGGTTATCATTAAAATTTATGAAAATTAATTAAAATAAATAATAATTCGTTTAAAATCATAATAATACCTATAAATGTGTATAATTTATTTAAAAATAAGTTTCTATTACTTACAATAATATAAATTAATAAGATTCAAATTCATATTAATTCTTAAATATCCCTTAAATTCATTATAATAAAGGATTATAGTAATTTATATTAATTTCAGTTTATTAAAATAGACGTTTATATTACTTAAACGAATCTAAATTAGTAAAACTCATAAAAATTAATAAAATTCATAAAAATTAATAAATAAAATCATACAAAATCATATAAAAAACATAAGCATAGAAATTTCATTTAAATTTATATAAATTCACAATAATTCATATTAATTCATAATAATTCATATTAATTCATATTAATTCATATTAATTCATATTAATTCATAATAATTCATATTAAATCATATTAATTATTAAAAATTATTAAAATTCAAATTAATTCATTTAAATTCATAAAAAATCTTATTAATATTAATTCATATTAATTCATAATAATTCATATAAATTCATATAAATTCATCTAAAATTAATAAAATTAATAAAATTCAAATTAATTCATCTAAATTAATAAAAATCATATTAATTTATATTAATTGATAATAATTCATATTAATTCATATAAATTCATCTAAAATTAATAAAATTTAATCTAATTCATCTAAATTCATAAAATTCATATTAACTCATCTAAAATTCATAAAATTCATATATAATCATCTAAAATTCATAAAATTCATATTAATTAATCTAAATTCATCTAAATTCATAAAATTCAAACTAAAAATCAATCCTAAATTTTAAAATCAGAAAAACAGTGAACCTAAAATCCTAAAATCCTAAACTTCAAAAAACAGTGAACCCAAAATCCTAAAAATTCATAAAACCATAGAAATCTTCAAAAAATCTGAAATCAAAGAAAAAGCACTCTAAATCTGAATCATATATGCACCCAAATGTTCAATTTTGTTTGAACCACTCTAAGTCCGAAATCTAACAACTAAATCTAACAAAACTGAAAAGTAATCGGTTAAAAGTTTGTAAAATTGAAAACTTACATGTTAATATGAAGGAAGGAGGCGAAATAGTGTAGAATCGGCGGCAAACGGAGGAAAAACGACGTGAAACGGCGGAGGTTCGACTTTGAGCGGCGGAGAAAAGTGAAGAAGAAAGGAAGGGTTTCGTTTTTATATTAAAAATTTTCCAACGGGCATACCCGTTGATATGCCGTTGGAAATTTTTGGTTTCTCCGCCAAAAATTTCACTTCCCCGCCCAAACGAATTAGATCCGTTGGAAATCCGTTGATAATCCATTGGTAATTTCCAACGGGTTATCAACGGATTTCCAACGGGCAATGGATATGAAACCACAAATATACCCTAAAACGGCGCGTTGGAAACCCGTTGAAACCCGTTGGTAATTACTAACGGATTTCCAACGGGTTTTCAACGAGCAATGGCTATTTAGACAAAAACGATCAATTTTCTGAACTAAAATGATCCATTACGTCTTTTAATCGATTATAATGTCTCAATATACTTGTACAAAGAACCATTGATCATAAAACAGAAGTTTGAAAAAAAACCGTTATCAGGCCACATATAACTTCTTTATGAACAATATATATTAGTAATTTATTCAATGGAAGATATATAATAACTAAAATAATGAATAATTTTTTTATTTCATTATTCATTGCTTTAAATTTGAAGAAATTGGAAATTGGAAATTTCAGTATTTTAGTTATTGGAAAATAATTGGAAATTTTCATTATTTTGTTTATTTCAAAATTCCTCAGAAATTGGAAAATAATTGGAAAATAAATCATAAAATTCATTCGAGTCAATAATTATTTTTCTTATTACATATCATAATTATAATTATTTCTAATTTGTAGTAACGGTCAAAACCCCGTTGGAAATTACAACGGTCAATACCCGTCAAAAATCCGTTGGTAACCCATTGGAAATTTTCAACGGGTTACCAACGGGTTACTGACGGCTAATGACCGTTGTATCAACGTTCGAATTCCCGTTGGAAAACCGTTGAAAATACGTAACGGTCATAATCCGTTGGAAAACCGTTGGAAATTTCTAACGGATTTCCAACGGATTTTGTCCGTCAAAATAATCCGTTGGAATTCGGTTGAAATTCCATTGAAATATCATAACAGCTATAATTGGTTGGTACCCGTTGGAAATTACCAACGGAAACCAATGGATACCAACAGTTTTTTTGTTTTTATCTCCCGTCAAAATGCCGTTGGTAATCCGTTGGAAATTTCCAACGGATTTTACTCGTTGGAAATCCCGTCGGTATTAGCCCTGTTTTCTTGTAGTGTACACTGGTTATCATGGGATCGGCTTTGTCGTGACAGGATAGTAGGAGATTTAGGCTTCCGGGATATAGCAGATTTCAATCAAGCATTATTGGCCAAACAATCCTGGCGTATTATGCAGTATCCTGATTCATTATTGGCTAGAGTTTTACATCATCGATATTTTAAAGTTAGTTCAATCCTTTCAAGTTCTACAGGTTCAAGACCTTCTTATGTGTGGCGAAGTTTGAAGTTTGGTAAAGCTTTGCTCCACCAGGGTCTGATGCGTACGATTGGTGATGGTCTTTTAACATTGGTGAGTTTTGAGCGATGGATATTTGATGAGAAACCAAGGATGCCTATTTTCATTCAATCCCGTCAGAATGATTCTATGAGGGTGAGTGATCTATTACTTAATTCTAGGATTTGGAACCTAGAAGCATTGCAGTCTTATTTTCCAATTGCAGAGATTCACCTAATCCTCCAGACGCCCACTTCTCCCCAATCATCAGATGGATATATTTGGCCTTTTAATGACAAGGGATCATACTCCGTTAAATCAGGTTATCGATTTCTTTGGGACTACAAGATTTCACCATCCACTATTCACGATCCCATAAAGCTAAAAGTATGGCAAATCTCGGCCCCTAAGAAGATTAAGCTTTTTGGTGGCGATTGATTTTTGGCGCATTACCGGTTGGTGATTGTCTCTATTCTAAACATGTGACAATCAATCCAGTTTGCTCATTATGTCAAAGGGAACCAGAGACAATCAATCATATGTTATTCCTTTGTGACCAAGCGAGGCAAATTCTAGCTCTATCTAATGTGCCGCTGCCTCCGAATGGGTTTTCGATAGATTCACTTCATCAAAATATCACTTATCTTCTTGATCTGCAACAATCAGCAGTAGTTAATGAGGGAACAAAGAAAACAATGCTATGGCTTTTGTGGGAAATATGGAAGAATCGGAATGCATATGTGTTTAAAGGCCGGCTTGAAGACTTACAATTCGTAACAGCAAAAGCTTTTGAGGATGCAAAGATTTGGCATTCTCTTCAATCAACTCAGCTTAGGCATCATCAATCCCGCACCAACCACATTGACTCTTTCTGGCAAAAACCTCATGAAGGTACATATAAATGTACCGTTCATGTTGATTGGCATGGCCCATCTTTTCATTCTGGTTTTGCCTGGTTAACTCGTGATTACCATGGCATTGTTATTCATCATGCCCGGGATGCGTTAAGACTGTCGCAAAACGCGACAGAGGCAACTCTACAAGGTATTTTTAATACTTTGAACAGTCTTAATGATCTTCATTACAATCACATTTTCATTGAATGTTCATCAAAGAAGGCTATGGAAGCAATTAATAATCCAAAGGATTGGTCGAGATTTCGGAATTTTCTTAATCAAATATCTTTGATTTCTCGTGCTTTTTATTCGATTAGCTTTTCTTTTGTTTCTCGGAAAGCTAATTTTCGTTGAATGTTCATCAAAGAAGGCTATGGAAATTATAATCATTGGGTAGAGTTACACATCCTGTCAAAATCCGTCAAAAACTTCTGACGGACTTTCCGTCAAAAAATTATGACGGATTCTTCCGTCAAAAAATTATGACGGATTCTTCCGTCAAAATCTGTCAAAAACTGTTGTAAAAATTTGTGACGGATTTTGACAGAGTGTGCAACTCTACCCAATGATTATAATTTCCATCAAATCCGTCAAAAATATTTGACGAAATATTGCCCCTCAAAAATCCGTCAAAAATTTCTGATGGATTTTGAGGAATTTCTGACAAATTATTGTGGTCAGAAACTATCAAATTCTGTTAGAAGTTTATGAGTATAATTCTCTCGAAATATATTCGTCTAGTCAATTTGACGGATCATATATATATAATCATGTATATATAATTATATATAATCATATATATATATATATATATATAATTTGATGGATCATATATGTATAATCATGTATATTAATCACATATATATATAATCATATATGTGTATATATATTATTTTTATTTATTTTTGAGTATAATTCTCTAAAACATATTAACATAATTTATATGACCTTTTTGTAATAATATAATTAAAATATATGTATATGAGTTAATTAAATAATTTAAAAATAGTTATTAAAAACAATAAGATTTTGGTCTATTGACTTTTAATAATGGTATTCTTCGTTTCAATAGATAACTTAAGTAGGAGACGAGACGGTATAATTTTGTTATTTTATGATTTTTAGACTATAGCGAATCATAAAGTCAAAAGTTTAATAAAATTGAAGTGGATCACAAATAATGTAAATTATTCGGATAGACCTGATAAAAAAGAAAAGAAAACCGTAGTACAAAGGTTTAAGTTTAAAGTGTTTTGTTTTGAATCTCTGATTTGAAATATATACATATTTTAGTGGAATCTGCCATCCTCGTGTTTTTTTGTTTCTTTTCCTTCATCTAAGGTTTTCCCCACGGAGCACTTTGTTTAAACAAGAGTCTCACATTTCCTTGTCTGATAAGAGTTGAAATCGATAGAATTCAAGAGAGAACATTCCAAATGGAAAATGGAGTGCATGGTTTGTTTGGATATACAAAATGATGAGAAACACTGACTAACAAGTTAATTATGCTCCCAACTCTTTATAAACATACATTTATCAGTTCCCAATTCGTTTTGTGTTTGATGGTTTTGATCTGTAGCAACATGCAGGTATTTACTAAACCCCTTCTTGTTTAGTTTGAATTTCCACTGTGTCTCCTCCACTTTAATCAAACTCGTTAAGTTTCCTTGACTGCTGTCTTAACCTTCATCCACAACTTCATGCATGTCAAAACGAGATAAGGAGCCGAAATGAAACAATTTGAGTCAATGACGAGCCTGAGATATAAAAAAACTCTGACAACCATCTACGTTTCCATGAGAGGAAACAGGAGATAACGGATTACAAATTTTAATATTATACCTAACTTTAATAATTATTTAAATTATCTTATAAATCCTCTTATATATTAAAAAAAAAGTAATTACAGTGACATGTCAAGTATACAATTTTAGGTTACTTTTTAATTTAAAATATTATATCTTAAATTTGTTGTCAAACAAATTTCTATGTTATCTTTTATTATATTTAATATCTTAAACTTGTTGCCAAACAGATTTATATGTTATTTTTATTTTTAAAAAAAATTAATACCTTAAATTTAATTTAAATAAATACTGAATAATAAATTAGAAAACGTAAATACAAAACTAGAAGTGTATATATTTTAGTTTAACTAAAAATATATTCTAGAAAATCTTTTCGGTTGTTTAAAATTTGAAAGGATAAATATATTTTATTGAAGATAAATATAAAAAATTAGAAAACATAAATACAACTTTTTAACCAACATCCAATTATTAAAAGTATATCACAAATTTAATTTCCACCAATTTTAAAAAAAAATTAGTAAATACTTAACTTATTTAAAATCATTAAAAAATAGTCTTTTAGTTTAAAATAAAAGTTAACTTATTCAAATAAAAAAATATATTCTAAAAACTCTTTTCGGTTGTTTAAATTTTGAATTGATAAATATAGTTTCTTTAAACTAAATATTTAAATCTAATTTAATATATTTTCTTTAATCCTCTTATATAGAATCATTTAAAGAATATAACCTTTAAATTAGTAAAATATTACATGATATGTCATTGGAACAAATAACAAATTAAAAATATTCATTAAGGATAAAACTGAAAATATGTGTAATTTTTATTAAGGGTAAAATTAGAAATATATTTAATCAAATAATTAGGTTATAATAATTTATATATTGAGATTTACAAAATAAAAAAATATAATTATATATTTAATTTCGTTTTTTAAAATATCCTACTTAGAAAAATATAAAAACAAATTTTAAATATAATTTTAATTAAAAACAAATAAAAATAATTATAAAAATCAAATATTAACGATTTATCATTTACAACAAGATCCTAATTTATCTCTCTTTTTAAATTTCACAATATTCAAGTTTTTTTTGTCCAATATATAGTATAATTACTATAATTTAAATATAATTTTTAGTATATGATAATTATGTTCTATATGATTTTTCCTTCTCATATATATTAATTACATTCATTTAAATATAAGTTCTGGTATTAGATTTATGAACATATATAAATCTAATAAATATAACAATAAACCTAATTATATTAATATTGGATTTATTTTTTTAGCATAAATATGTTTTTAAACAATTTTTATTAAAAAAATCATTTAAAATCTTATATTCAATACAATGGTCAGACGGGTTAATCAATGGGTAAAATCATGATCCATAAATCAAAACATTATAAAATTAAAAAAAAATAATTAAATAAATTTACAGAAAATTATTTAGTATTATTTATTAATCACACATTTAATTTTTAAAATATAGTTCTCTATAAAATTATCGTAACATTATAATTTAAAATATATCACCCCGCATATAATGCGGGTATAATTCTAGTATTAAAACATAAGTCTTTGGAGGCCACATGCCAAGCGCACAATTTTTCTACACTATGTTTAAATAAATAAATATATATATATATATATATAATATATATATATATATATATTAAACCTATTGTCAAAAAACATATTCTTAATAAACAAAATTATTTTTAACTTAAATAAATATTTAATTTATTTAAAATCATAAAAAACTTAATTTAATTTTAAAATAAAATTTATTTTATTCAAATAAACATATAGTATGCGGTTTTTCAATCAAATTTTCTTCATTTAAAATTCAATTGAACTATTGTATAAAACAAAATTTATTTTATTCAAATAAACATATACTATGCGGTTTATTGTTTACATTTTGAACCGGGGCCCTCTTTTTCTTATGGGCTTTGCTTTCTTTTTGGGCCTTCGACTATTGTCTTTTCCTTAGTTGGCTTCGATCTACGGGTCGAATCAGATCTTGGGCCTTCAGACCCAGGTATCAACATTTTTGTACTAAATTTTAGCTATAATTTTCCTATATAAGAATAACATATCATATAATTTTCCTAAATTTAGCTTGAATTATTCTGTTCTAAAATATAAATTTACTTTTTGTACTAAATTAAAAAATAAAATTATATATTAAAAATATTGAAAATCTAAAAACTAAAACTAAAATCACCATTCAAATTCTTATAAAAACTAAAATATATAGCAAAATCAAAAATCAAAATCTATATTCTAAAAATCAAAAAGCTTAATCTCAAATAGACTTTTGTATTGTTGGAGTTACATTTTGTAAGAACCGGTTATTTGAGAGTTGAGTTTAAAGGACAAACTGAAGGTCCCACTAATAAGGCAATAGATAGGCCCAATACATATGTTAGGGTAATATTTATTGGCGATGTTGTCTGATCGCTTAGATAAATTGATCCAACCATCAAAACTTGTGCCGATCTGATTATCACCGAATCCACTAATCCACAAGACTCAATTGAATCTTTTCAGGATGTGTAAATATAAGAGATGTTTTTTTTTTTGATATCCAAGAAACTTTGAATTCATAAACTCTTTGGACCGGAATCAAAACAGGTTAATTAAAAGCTTAGTAACTGAATAATTTCTCCCACCATGGATCGAACTCAAGAGTACAACATGCCCAATCTTCAACTGAACAATTTCTCCCACCATAAATCAAAACAAGGAGCACAATATAACCAACCCATGCACTTAACCGACTGGGTCAACTCATCATTGATTTATAAAGAGAGGTTTGTCACGGACCAGCGATAAAAAATGACTAAGCTACAACTAGCTTGCTCCCTTTGGTTCGGCATGTTTACTCTTTTGATGGACTTGTTAAAATTGGACCGTGACATGTGAGAACAACTCGGAAAGATTGACCTGTGATGCTCAGTAGTCAATACAACAAAGCGTACAAGAGGCTTGATAATCTCAACTTCGTGAACCTACAAATATTGCTTACTGGATCACTAACACGAGAACAAATTTTATTCATTTACGCACGAAATTTCAGTTTAAAGGATTCTGACTTTTGAAATCTACAATTATTAGTGTGCTACTGTTTTCTTCTGCCACATAAGTTAAAAGTTAGGGCTTTTTACTATTCGTATTCCAATCTGGAATGGTGACGATGGCGTCAAAGCCCATTAGATAAGTCATGGCTTCGGATTAGATGGTTTTACCTGTCTGAATCAAAAAGCTTCTTTTTTTCTGAACCAGAATAACGATGAAATTGGCGTCGAGTTTTTTTCCTAATCAATGGCGTCTCTTATCATCACCGCATATTTCTCTTCAAGCTTTCATTTCCTTTACAGGTACTTACTTCCTTCCTCTAATCCTTGATTTTCTATCCCCTGGTTTCGTTTTTCTCCTACTCTTACCTTTCTCGCTATTCGTCAGGCTCCACCACTAAGTCTCCCATCTTCTGGTCTCCAACCTTGCGTCAATGTCGGACTCTTCAGACGTCTGTTTCTCCAGTCATCAGTTCAAGCTACGTTCCCACTTCGTATATAACTCAGAAGCAAATCGAAATCCCTACTTCCCCGGTATATTAGTACCCTTGGGAACCCATTTTTCACTCCAGTTATAGCTTCTTTGAATTCAAGTTTCCAGCTTTGCTTTCCAATTTGTACTGTGCGGAACGTTTGGATTAGCTGAAACGGTTTCGGATTTGGTTTGCAGGAAAAACAACCGCCAGTGCAGGAAGGCTTGGGTGCTTTTCAGAAACTCCCCATGGTGATGCCTTCAATTGATTTATATTGTTCTGCTCTCAAGAAGTCGAAAAGAGTCCAACCAACAAAAGGTAATTCATTACTTATCTCCATTGTTTTGTTCACAAAGTCACTCCTTCAAACTCTTTTACAGAGTTTTTGTCCATTTTTGTTCTCAGGCATAGCTAATATTGCAAAGCGAGAAAGAAATAGAGGGGCTAAACAGCTTGATGCACTAATGAAAGTAAGTCATTATAACCCTTGACGTCTTGGTTTGAAATTCTGACAATATTGCCGTCTTACCGGATCACAAAATCCTCGTTATTTAAGGAACTAGCTCTACCTTTAAAAGGATACATGGAAAGTTTTCCAAGGAAGAGACTCTTGCATCCA